>CABHPQ010152668.1:0-12851 GCA_902168405.1 Peromyscus aztecus
TTTTTTTCTTCTTTTTCACTTCTAACTTTTATATGTCCTTATGAGTCATAGACAGTGTAAACTGAGAGACTTTAACATTTTATTTTTTATTTCATATGTACAAATGTGTGCCTGTGTGTATTTATATGCACTGTGTATTTGCTTGGTGTCTTCGGAAGCCAGAAGAGGGCATTAGATCTTCTGGAACTGGAGTTACAGATGTGAGCATGTCAGTGGTTCTCAACCTTCCTAACGCTGCGACCCTTTAATACAGTTCCTCATGTTGTGGTGACCCCAACCATAAAATTATTTTTGTTGCTTCTTCATAACTAATTTTGATATTGTTATGGATCTTAATGTAAATATCTGATATGCAGGATATCTGATGTGCGACCCTGTGAAGGTGCGGTTTTCATTCTCCTCCTGAGTACTAAGATTATAGACAGGTGCCATCATACCCAGCTCTGAATGCTGTATTTTAAATTTTATTTATTTTGCTCTGTAACTCAGCGATTAAGAGCACTTGCTGTAGAGGACCCAGGTTCAGCTCCCAGCACCCACAGGGTGGTTCACAGCCAGCCGTAAGTAACTCCGGTTCTGGGAGAGCTTAAACCCTCCTCTGATCTCCGAGGGCACCAGGCACATGAATGGTGCATGTACATACAAGCATCTCACACAAAAGAAAAAAACACATAAATCTAAAAGAAATCAAAACAACCATAAAACAATAAACAATGTCTCATCTCCTGTGACCTCCACTTATAAGCAGCAACTCTGATGCAAACACACCCATAAAAGGGAGATAATAGAAGGCTGCCAAGGGTAAGAGAAGAGTGTACAGAGGTTGCATAATATTCCCATGCCCTGGCCTCGGTCCCTGCTCTCTGCCCCATTTTCCTCACACAGAGCATCCCTGTTTTTCCTGCTTTCACGTCTCCCACTACCAAGCGCTTCAGAAGACCTTGGCAAAGAATGAGCTTCCCTTTTTAAGAAATTTAGCTTTATTTTTTTTTCCAGGCAAGTTTTCATGATGTAGCCCAGGCTGGCCTTGAATTCCTTATCTTTCAACAACATCCCCAGCACAGTCACTGTGCCTGGCCCTTTTTCCATGTTTCTTAATGAGAGGCTGGCTAAGCTAAGGTCAAGATCCAGAGCAGTGGTTCTCAACCTTCATAACGCTGCGACCCTTTAATACTTGCAGTTCCTCATGTTGTGGTGACCCCCTGAACCATAAAATTATTTCCATTGCTACTTTGTAACTGTAATTTTTGCTACTGTTATGAACCATAATATAAAGATCTGTGTTTTCGATGGTCTTAGATGACTCCTGTGAAAGGGTCATTTGACCCCCTCAAAGGGGGTCATGACCCAGAGGTTGAGAACCTCTGCTCTAAAGGCCATCTAGCTTTAGTTTAGATTGACTTTGTTCTAGATTGGGTTGCATGTTGGTGCAGAGATTGTACCTCAAGTCTGGGGAACTATGACAGGGGGCCACTTGGTTTCCCTGCATGTGTGTGAGCTGGTCTCATTAGCTCTGCACTTTAGTGTCTGTGGTTGATATATTGTGCACCCCAATAAATTTATCTGGGGGTCAGAGAACAGAACAGTCATAATATTAAATATAGAGGTTAGGCAGTGGTAGCACATGCCTTTAATTCTAGCATTCCAGAAGCAGATATCCATCTGGATCTCTGTGAGTTCAAAGCCACACTGGAAACAGCCAAACATGGTGACTCACACCTTTAATTCCAGGAAATGATGGCAGAAAGGTATATAAGGTGTGAGGACCAGGAACTAGACTGGTTAAGCTTTTAGGCTTTTGAGCAGCAGTTCAGCTGAGATCCATTCTGAATGAGGACTCAGAGGCTTCCAGTTGAGGAAACAGGATCAGCTGAGGAATTGGTGAGGTGAGGAAGCTGTGGCTTGTTCTGCTTCTCTGATCTTCCAACATTCACCCCAATAATTGGCATTAGGTTTGATTTTATTAATAAGACCTTCTAACAATTCATGCTACAAGTGTCTGTGGTTTGCAAAAATCATAAGAGATTAGGAGTTACAATACAGGTTGGGGGGCGGGGCAGAGTGGTCAGCTAAATCTCTAGTTGATGGGGCAAACAATTAAAAACAACAACAAAGGCCGGGCGGTGGTGGCGCACGCCTTTAATCCCAGCACTCGGGAGGCAGAGGCAGGCGGATCTCTGTGAATTCAGAGGCCAGCCTGGGCTACCAAGTGAGCTCCAGGAAAGGCGCAAAGCTACACAGAGAAACCCTGTCTCGAAACCCCCCCCAAAAAACAACAACAACAACAACAACAAAACCCCAGTAACCCCGAAGGTGCACCAGAATCTCTACAGGAAGAAGAGCAAGTTCAAGGACCCTGAGGATTCGTTAGCAGAAACATCTATAAGCAGAGCATTCAAGAAAATGATGGGAAGAGATTAAAGAGACACACTAAGCGATTGGAGCCAGAGATACCTTACTGTGTGTGAAATCCTACTTAAATCAACAGGACTATAAACCAGATCTGGCAGAGATGAAATGCCATTACTAATTGGCTATTTGGTAAAATTCACAGATGAGTCCTATGTAGTAACAGATCTTATCTTTAGGCTTGTGGAAATATAGGTGAAGCATCAGGTCTAGGATTTCCTGTAAAATAATTGAGACCAGCTAGGTGTAATGCACAGGTGTAATCCCAGCACTCAGGAAGCAGAAGCAGGAGAATCATGTGGCTAGCCTAGGCTATGGGGCAAGACTTTGTCTTGAATTTTTCTTTAAAAAAGAAAGGGTTGGATTCTTTATAGATCCTTTGTAATATTTTCTGTTGACTTGGTTTTGAAGTGTAGTGGCGACATTAAAGATGAGCTGTTTGGTCTTTCCAAAGCCTGCACAGAACTTGCTACTTGTGGTAGGTTTTCTTTAGGATAAAGAAAATACAGAATTTGGGAACAAGAATACAAATTTAAAAAAGGAAAAGAGAGAAGCAACTTTGGCCATGTTTAGGCTCCTCTAGGCTTTTCTCTTGTGTCTGAAGGTGTCTATCAAAGTTAAGTTAGCATCAATGGGGACAAACTACAGGGGTGCAGAAACTGCCCACGGGACCCTGACCATGTGATCTGTGCGGATGGGCCTCTTCTGCTCCTCCCGCACCGTTGACTAAGCAGGACTGGACAGGAGTGAGTCCCATCACCCCCCACTGTCCCCGATGTGCTTTCTCTGGTTTGTACCACCTGTGGTCTCTGGTTGCATGAAATCATCCAGTAGCAATTCCAGGAAGGAACAACTCAAGTTTCAGATAACTGTATGTCACGGGGTTATAAGTCTTCCACTTTATTGTTATTGTCTTACTGTGCCTGACTTAAAAGATTAAACATTTCAGGACTGCCCATGGCCTCGGGTATCTGTGGACCGCATTGGCACACAGCCCCCCTAAGGGTATGGGGTGCTGCTATGACTATGCTTAATGGAGAAATAATGCTGCCTATGGCGGCTGGAAAAACCTGTTTTCCTTTCTTCCTATCAACTTTAATATATATGTATATTAATTTTTATTTATTACTATTATGGGTGTCACTGTATGGAGTAGGGTAGCATGCCATGGTGCAGGTGTGGCAGTTAGAGGACAACTTTTTGGAGTCCATTCCTTCTTTTCTCCTCTGTGTAGGTTCTGGGGATTGAACTTGGGTTGTCAGCGAGGACGTGACCCGCTGAGCCTTCTCGCCACCCCAGTTCTTCAATTCTAAACAGATGGAGGAGTGCCCTTCGGTGTGCGTACATCTTACCAAGATATTCAGTGTGTCGGTTTTATGCGGCAGGACGGTTCCTTTTGTTGAACCCCGGGGGACATACTCAACCCTAAACTTGGAAACACCCAAGTTCCCAGCACCCTGACTGTTTGGAGCTAAAAAGGCACAAGGATTGGCAGTTTGGGTGAAATTTCTTTCTTGAACTTCTTTAAACTCAGAGTGAGTGAGTGTGTGGATTACAGAAGCTGCTGTCTTGATAGTGGCAGAGAGGGAAGGTGGCATTTCAAACCCTGGCTTGTTGAAGGGGACTTGCTACCCTGATGACGTCCTTTTCGACTCACAGGATTATCTTCTTCTCTTCAGTTTTAACTTTTGGAATTGACCCAGACATCACTGTTCATACGATGCCTTGTGGCGTTTCAATCCATTTATGTACTGCATGGTGTTCTACCCGAGTGGCGTTTCCCTAACATTTTTGATGTTTTTGTTTGCTTGTTGTGACAGAGTGTTACCATGTAGCCCAGGCTGGCCTCCAACTGGCTGTCCTTCTGCTTCTGCCTCTGGAATGCTGGGATTATAGGTGTGCACCATCATATATCCAGCCTAATATTTATAATTTCTTTGTGGTGAAAAGATACTAAATTCATCTTCTCACTTTTTTTTGAAATATGCACTACAATGTTTTTCCTCTGTCATCACTGCTGTGCAGCAGAACTCAGAACTAATTTCTCTCACCTAATTACAAATGGCTGTTAACACATCCTTTCCCCGTCCCTTTCTCGCCGCTTGAGAAAGAAACTTTAAGATGAAGTTGTATTTTTTTTTTAATATTTAGGCATTAATTAAGTGGGTTTCACCCTGTAGTGAGCATAGAAATGATAAGAATGGTCCATGTAGGCCAACAAGGTGGTTCAATGTGTAAAAGTGCTTGCCACCAAGCCTTACCACCTAATCATGGAAAGAACTGACCTCCATGCTTGTGCTATGGTATGATGTGTGAATGTGTGTGTCACACACTCAAATAAATAAATATTAGAAAATAGAATGGACCTTAGGTACATAACTCAAACAAAGTGGGTCTGTACCTCTCTGCAGTGAAGTAAACCATCTTCTTTCTGCCCAGCAGCACGTTGAGGTAGTGAACAGGAGCAGCGCAGGGTCACACAGGGGCTGAGTTAGGCTGGTGCATCCGTCCCTGAGCTGCGCTGTGGTGAATGCGACCTGAGGTTATAATGAGAACTTCCAGGAGAGAAACGAGACTCCGTGACAGATATGGAGATTGCCTTTGGCTGCACTGCCCTGAGCCCCGGTCTGCTACTGTCTGGTTTGTGCACGGGAGGCTTGTCCTGTGCCAGGGCTCTCTCAGATGACAAAGCAGTCCAGGACAGTTCCGGAGAGTTCCAGACACAGGAGCTCCTGAAAGGTACCTCTGTGTGCCTTCGTGCATTCCAGGTGACCCTGCTCTAGTGCGACTGGTGGAACTGACATGCTCTGGAAATTCAATTTCTTGCCAGGCATCAGCTCCCATCTTGCTTCTGTAGGAATAAAGGTGGTCGGTCTCCTGGGTTTAATAATAGCAGAACTTCTGATTGGATTGCCCCGCCTCGTGTTACTACCAGCAAGTACTAGACAGAGAAGAAGAGCCCTGTGGGAAAGAGGGGCTTGCCACATCCTGCCTTCCCAGTAGCCTCTGTGAGTCAAGCCTCAGAACTGTGATTACTGTGTTTCTCCCATTTGAGTTGCAGGTTAGGATTACCCAAGGACCTTCAAAGCTCTGAACACTCAGGCTAGACCTGCAACCCTCAACAGACTATGGGAGCAGGCCAGGCATCAGTTTCCATCCATCCATCCATTCTTCCATCCTTCCATTTTCTAGTTTTCCAATAAGCCCATAGTAGGAGTCCATGAGGAGAGAATGTTCTGGACAACTTCTTAAGCTAAGTTCCCAGCAGGCCCTTAGGGTGCAGGACGTGGGCTTGGAAGGGAGGTAGTGTGCAGGGCTGTTGGGTAGAGAAGGCCCTGGGCTTGCACCCTGCCTGCTGTAAAGCTGGGAAGCCAGCTAGCATTCTAGCACTATAAATAACTAAGCAGAGATGGAAATCACATCATGGGGAGCAAAATGTCTTAGCAGGACAAAATAACTAGCTGCGTAAATATTGTCCTAAAGTACCATGCTGAGTGAACAAAATTTGAAAATGCAGGAGGGTGAAAAGTGTCCCTGTTGTGGAATATTATTTTAACTAGGCAAAGGTGTGTTACATTTGTTTCTGCTGCCGTTTAATTATGAAAAGATGTATTGCTGCTTCATCTTACCTGCCTAAGGCCCCTGATTGGTCTAATAAAAAGCTGGCTGGCCAGTAGTTAGGCAAGAGAGGGATAGGCGGGGCTGGTGGGCAGAGAGAATACATAGGAGGAGCAGTCTAGGCTCGGGAGAGAAGAGAGGGGAAGAGAAGAATGAAGAGAAAGAGAAGGACGGTACCAGGGCCAGAAGCCAGGCAGCCGCAGGCCAGACACAGAAGAATCAGGAAAGTAAGACATACAGAATGAAAGAAAGGTAAACAGCCCCGAGGCAAAACATAGATAAAGAGAAACAGATTAAAACAAGAGCGAAGATAAGGCCGAGCATTCATAAAAATGTTTCCCTGTCATGATTTGGGAGCTGGTTGGTGGCCCAAAAGGGAGCTTGTTATATGTCTCCCTTACCTTTTTCTGCTTAAGATTAATATTTTCATCTGAGCCACTCAGAAGATATCTAAGCTTGTGCAGGCATATAGTTTCGTTCTTATCATTACCTTTAAATTTTTTTTCAATTTAATTTTTCATTTTTTTGAGACAGGATCACACATAGCTCAGGCTGGCTTCGACCTGACTGTGTAGTTGAGTGTGATCTTAAACTCTGGATTCTCCTGCTTCTGCCGCTCAGACTGTTTTTTAAATTTAAGACAGGATGCATCCCTCCCCTATGCTTCATCTACCTCTTCCTGGTTTCTCCATCCTCTCGCCCTCACCCTCCACCCCACCCCTGCCACTGAACTTTGTTTTTAAGTATCCTTATCAACAATCGAATGTTTTTATTTGGGTTAAAATCTCAGGATAGTGACTAATGATGGTAGGGACAAGATAGGTGCTCAACAAAACAGATGGCTTCTGACCCTTACAAAGGATGTTATCAAAGCAGGATGTGGCGGTGCACACTGTAATTTTTGCACTTGGGTGGCAGAGGCTGGAAAGTCTGAAGTTCAATGTCATTCCCAGCTATGTAATGAGTTTAGGCCAGCCTGGGCAATGTGAGACCCTGTCCAAAACAACAGCAAAGCAACAAAAGCAATTCCTTAAATGGGAAAACAACACCCCCACCCCACCCCCCCACCCCACCCCACCCCCCTGCCAGAGGCAGGGAAACAGCTGGGCAGTGGTAGCTCATGCCTTTAATATCTGCACTCTGGAGGCAGCAGCGGGTGGATCTCTGAGTTCCAGGCCAGCCAGGGCTACATAGAGAAACGCTGTTTCAAAAAACCAGGTGGGGCGGGGTGGGGTGGGGGAAGCAGCAAGTGAATACCAATTAAATTCAGTAGATCTTTAAAGAAGAAAGAGAGCAGGAGTGGCCAGAATAGCACTGAAATGAAGTAACCGCGATTAGGACTGAAAACAAGGCTCAGACTTGGAGAGGTGGGTCAGAGGGGCCAGGGATCTAAAAAAGAGCTGTACAAGAGGGCAAAATTCGTCTTTCTACAGGATGGCCACGTAGGTGGGGTGGTGGTCCTGTGGGGAGGTCACACAAAGATGGCATAGGTTGGTACTTTTCTTTCCTTTTTTTTGCAGTATGGGGTTGCACCCAGGGCTTTACGTGTACTGGGCAAGTTCTCCACCTCTGGCCACACTCTCAGCCTTTGATTGTTTTTTAGTATTTATGTATTGTATATGTGTGTGCATGCGCCTGAATAAATTTATGTCCCCTGTGCTTGTAGGAGCCTATTGAGGCCAGAAGAGGGTGTCGGAACTCCTGGAGTTACTAGTGGTTTTGAGCTGCCCTGTGGGTGCTGGGAACCGAACCTGAGTCCTCTGCACAAGAGCACAGGTGCTCTAAACAGCTGAGCCATCTCTCCAGCTCCCGTGGTGTGTTTCTTGACTTTTGCTTTGGTTAAAGGATTATGACTTTCTAACATTCTGGTCTTCCTCCCTCTGTGCTTCTGTTTCAGGAGAACTATGAGCAGATGAAAGCTCTCGTGAGTCAACTTCATGAACGAGCCCAGTATGTAAGACTAGGTAAGCACCGTTGCTATCATTCCCAACACCCTAGCTGCTTTCCGAGTCCCATGGCCAGGCATGCGCTGTCAGCATTCGGGCAAAATGCTTAGTCACTCCTGGGCCTTACGCCCTACTAATCTTCATGGAGTGTGGCCACATAATCTATGCGCATGTGTGGTATGCCTATGTAAGCCATATGCGCATGCACAAGGTGATCCTTAAAAGCAGACTCCACCCGTTCCCTCCCCACTTCCACACATTTCTCTCTGGCAGGCCTGCTGAACTTGCCCCATCTTTCCTATTCTCTACCCCTAATAAAACTCCTAAAGTGGGTTTTGTTGTATCTCGTGGTCCGTTCTTACGCCTGGTAAATAACAACCTTGTCTGTCTGTTTGTCTGCCTTACAGCCTGATACCTATCCCAGGCTGATCTTGAACTCATGATTCTCTCGCCTCAGTCTCCCAAACACTAAGATTACAGTCATGTGTTACCATTCCCAGGTATAAAGTAAGATTCGTAGTCTATTACAGGTACCTACTGTAGAAGGGGCAATGTGGATTTTCTAGCCCTCATTAAAAACTAATTCTCTCCAGTGTCCTCTCAGGCAGAGGCTGTGCTCTGAGAATACTGTTGCATTCTTAAGTATTACTATGTTTGGAAGACAGCTTTCATCTATTGGAGTAATTAGAAAAGGGAAAATATAAAAAGTATCCTATGCATTTGTTTTCTTTAAGGAGTTTATTCAAGGTGACTGACTAGTGGCAGGCGAACAGAGAGGAGGCCCCCTCAAGGTACTGTGTTAGGGAAGAAAGAACTGCAGTGTTGGTCCTGGAGAAAGTTTTGAGAGATGTGCCAGATGTTAGTTTTATTGCTAAGCACTTTGGTTAAATCGTTTATTTTTGAAACTAGACCTCTTGTAGACTGAACTTGGACAATGACCTTGAACTCCTGACCTCCTGCTTCCAAGTGCTGAGGTCACAGCGTGCACCATCATGCCCAGTTTATGTGTGGCTGGGGATAGAACCGGCGCTCCACTAACTCAGCTACATCCTGCTCCCTTTAAATCCTTTAATTCTTCTAAAAACAAACAAACAAACAAAAATGGGGTTGGGGATTAGCTCAGTGGTAGAGCGCAAGGCCCTGGCTTTGGTCCTCAGCTCCGGGGACAAAAAAAAAACCTTTCATTTTCTGGTTTGTATCTAAGTTTTATGCTTAGGAGTGAGTCTGTGAATGATAAGTATGTTAAACACATATTTCCATCTTTTAAATGAATAGATTATACAGAATTAGCAAAAGGGAACAAACAGTAGAAGCAGATGAAATAGAGGTGTTTAGAGTGCACTGGTCTCTGTCTTTTTACTATAGCACTATAGCCAAAATGAGTGAGAGCCTTCCCACGAAGATGGCTGCGATTCACACTCTTGAAGCGCTATGGGAATGAGCAAACCGCAGCCCTCGGTGACCGAGGACAGCCACAAGTGTGGCCCATCACAAAATCATAAACTTACTTAAAACACGAGGGGGGTTTTGGTAACTCAGTTTGTATATTCTCAAGGAACTTTGTAGATGATAGTGTCATGTCTCAATGTCAAAAGGTTGGACAGCACTTTCCAAGAAATTGTCTCTAGAGAAGCTGGGTTTGTGGCTCAGTGGTGGTGTGCATGCTTTCGCATAACGCTCTGAGTTCGATTCCCAGCCTATCCACATCTACCCTAAAAAAGAATAAACAAAGACATAGATGAATACACTGTCTCTAGAAAAAGAACCCACACGTTTGCCAAAGTAAAAGCCTGTTTTGTTGGAAGAGGTAACTCAATCATCACTTGGGTTTGATCAGTCGAGGGTTTCCTGGGCCATTAGGACAGAAGGCTTCGTATCAAGAGGGATCCAAAGTCCGGCAGTATGGACCTGCTGAGGGTGGTGTGCTCTACTGAGCTGCAGGGAGCGGCTGTTTTCCAGCAGGAGAGGACTGAGCAGGCCGGCAGGGGAGGGGGGATGCGCTGGGAGAGAGGATGACTTCGGCCTTCCTGGTTTTGCCTAGAATTGTTCTGCCATGAGAATGATAAGTGGACATTCTATCAGCGTGTATGAATTTATGTTAAATTATTAAACCATATTAAAATGTACTCATAGAAAATTTGGAAAATGAGGAAGTATCAAGGAAAAAAATCACCCATAAATAATCCCGCTCAACATACATTTTTAGCACACCTTTGGATGACTCCACAATCACTTTAGTAGCACAATGTGTCTGTGCTTTTGTGCTGTGTGGGGGTTTTGTGCACGTTGGTCTGGACATTTCTCTGTAGTTTGGCTCTGAGCGATGTAGATTGACTTAGCAGGTGACTGTTGATGGTTAGGGAATGCGACTTGTCCCCCCACCCCTTTTTTTGTTTTTCATGTTTTGTTCTCATTGTAGAATTGAGACTTCTGACTTTTAAATTAATGCAGTTTCTATAGAGTTCTCAAATGGAGGGGGGGGGCAGGTGTTTGGGGTTTTTCTTAGGTACCCCTTGAAGTTTTTCATTAGCAAGAACATGACACTTGCAAGACTGGGTACCGGGTGACTCTTGGGCTCTTTCCCATTTTCTCGCCTCTGTCCACATCCTGAAAGGTTCCTTCTCTGGCTTTACTGTCTTTGATTCCCCCTCTCAGCCGCCACCCCCCCCAACACACACACACACACACACACACACACACACACACACACACTCCAGCCTAGACGATTACAATGACTTGGTCATTTCTGTTGGCAGAGAGTGGATTACCCCCGTGGAGCTTTCATAATAGCCAGAACCAAGTATTTTGATGAACCCACAGTAATCGAAGGGCTGCAAGTGTTTTGATAAATGTAGAAGTGCTTTGTTTTTATCCTGGGGAATATCTTTATGGAGATAAACATCTACAGATGGCTTTGGTGGTTGAGGCAGGGGGCTTTTGTTTTTTGTTTTTTAAAGACATTTAAAAATGGAAGACAAACTCCACTCATGGTAATCAGCAGCGAGTGTCCCGTGGTTGAAGTGACATCGGTGTACACAGAAGCAGGTGGCAGCTCCTGACTGGCACCTGGCAGACAGCCTTTGAAAGATGCTGGAATCCTGCTGTGAAATGTTTCCACGTTTCAGGGATGCTAATGTGTGAACATGTGTGAATCTTAGAATCAGTGTGATTTAATGAATTGTACACGATGAGAGCTTAATAAGAATGGCCTTAAGGGAAACGTCGATTTTCCATCACAAAGTCTGTTTGTTAATTTATATTAAAATGAAATCTTACTCTATAGCCAGGGTAGTCTGGAACAATCCTTACTGGGACCACAGGTCTGAACTGACTTATCGAGCTAATATAAAATTTGAAGAACAATTTTTGGAAAACTAAGGTGCTCCATTGTGCTGTCATATGGTTTCAGTTTTCTTTTTCTTTCTCTTTCTTTCTTTTTTTTTGTTTTTTGTTTTTTGTTTTTCGAGACAGGGTTTCTCTGTGTAGCTTTGCGCCTGTCCTGGAACTCACTCTGTAGCCCAGGCTGGCCTCTGAACTCACAGAGATCCGCCTGGCTCTGCTTCCCGAGTGCTGGGATTAAAGGTGTGCGCCACCACTGCCCGGCATGGTTTCAGTTTTCTACAGAGGAACCAGGCCTGGGGGGAGTAGGTCTGTAATCCTGACACGGGAAGGAGAAGCAGGAGAATGCGGAGTTCATGAGGAGCCATGGCTCTGTAGCAAATTGGAGGCCAGCCAAACCACGTGAGACCCTGTCTTGAAAACGAAAACACATACACCCTTCATTCTGTGCTCATCGAGTCTGCACCAAAGATAACTCACCTGTGGCTCCTTATGAACCCAGACTAGTACTAGCTGCTCCAACAGACTGAGTCAAACTCCAGAGAGAAGTGAGGAGGAGAGTTACTGTCTTAAGCATCCTTTCCCTCTCCCCGCTCTTTGTCACCCACCTCCCACCTTGGGCGCTTCAACTGCTGGCCCATTAATGATCACTGTGTCACCCACCCTCCAAAGGCCTTTGCTCGAGTCTTGCTTTCTTTATTTAAAAATCACATGGACAGTCCTTCTCTTTGTTTTTCAATATTGAAGTAAATTAGTGTGCACAATACGCTGCATTAAAGTATGAGGTTGGAAGCATTTTGACCCACATACCAACACCTGAATCAAGGTAGCATCCCCTAGAACTTCTGCTCTTTGTAATGCCTTCATCCCTTTTCCCCACCCCAAACACAACTCATTAGGGACTTGGCCAGTAGTTGGGAGAAGAGAAAAGGCAATTTTAATCTTACTATCTTGCAACTAACTCATTTTGAAAGAGGAAATAATTTGTGATATAGTTTTCTTAGTAACCTAAAAGTAGATTTAAGAATTTTCTGTGAGTCGGGCAGTGGTGGTGCATGCCTTTAATTCCAGCACCTGGGAGGCAGAGGTGTAGCACGAATCTTAAAAGGTCTTATTAATAAAAACAAACCCAGGGCCTGGTATTGGGGTGAATGCCAGAAGATCAGAGAAGCAGAACAAGCCACAGCTTCCTCACCTCGACAGTTCCTCAGCTGATCTTGTTTCCTCAGACTGGAAGCCTCTGAGTCCTCATCCAAATGGATCTCAGCTGAACTGCTGCTCAAAAGCCAAAAAGCTTAACCAGTGTAGTTCCTGGTCCTCATGCCTTATATACCTTTTTGCTTTCTGCCATCACTTCCTGGGATTAAAGGCGTGAGTCACCATGCCTGGCTGTTTCCAGTGTGGCTTTGAACTCACAGAGATCCGGATGGATCTCTGCC
Source organism: Peromyscus aztecus (assembly GCA_902168405.1). Taxonomy (NCBI): domain Eukaryota; kingdom Metazoa; phylum Chordata; class Mammalia; order Rodentia; family Cricetidae; genus Peromyscus; species Peromyscus aztecus. The sequence continues at coordinate 12,752 of CABHPQ010152668.1, forward strand.
TCTGGAATGCTAGGATTAAAGGCATGTGTGCCACCATTTTCTGGCCTCTGTATCTAGTGGCTATTCTGTTCTCTGACCCCAGATAAGTTTATTAGGGTGC
>CABHPQ010152668.1:12951-24742 GCA_902168405.1 Peromyscus aztecus
AAGAAGAAGAAGAAGAAGAAGAAGAAGAAGAAGAAGAAGAAGAAGGAAGTATTCTTGCAGCCAAGATCCCTGATTTGAAAAATAAGGCTTATTTAGAAGCTTGTTTAAAATGGGTATGAACATAATTTCTTATCTTAATCAACAAAGAAATGGTACTCTTAAAATTGTTGACTTTTATTAGGCAGAGGCTGTGTTAAGATACATTTGTGGGCAACAGTAAAAAGCATTTTCTGGCAGCTTGATGCGTCTCCCACTCCGTTGCTGTGGCTTGCTCAGAGCCAGGGGTAGACAGACACTCAATCACAGATGTCTTGGCTTGCAGGTTGGGTGGTGAGGCTTGGGTGCTCCTTTGGCTTCACGAAACCTGACTGGAGTAGCTGCCCTGCTTTTGGGTTAGTGTAATTTTGTCAAGAGTTGGGCAATGTTGGGAACCACAGAAGACCATCTCTGAGTCAAGATATTACCAAGGGGACCTGCTAATCACTGTGGCGGGGTTTCAGCTTTCTCATGTGCAGATCTAATGGCACCGTTCGGCAAGTCTGCACATGCCAAGCATGGAGGGGATGTCCAAAGCTAGACTTTTACCTGGTCCAAACGCAGAATAGGGATGTTCCCATGCACAGTGTGGTGCATGTACATGTGGTAGTGTTTAGTACATATGGGGCAATGAGATGATATTGCAGTGTCTGAATTCTAATGAAAATAGCATGCCATCCCTTTGGACAGTTACTAGTGAATTTAGAACATGTATGATATATCCTCTAGGATCAGGGATACATTAGTTTGTGTGTGTGTGTGTATGCACATGTACATCTGGTGTATGTATGTGTGTATATGTGCAAGCGCTCACATACACATGCACACACACACACACGGGGGGGGGGGGGGCGGGGTTGCACATGCATATTTGTGTGTGGAGGCTAGAAGTTAGCATTGTCTCTTTCTCTGTCACTGTCCACCGTAGTTTTTGAGACAGAGTCTTCCACAGAACCTGGAGTTCATCAGTGCAAATAGGTTGCCTTGCCAGTGAGTCCAGGATATATCAGCCCATTGGTGTGGGGTTAGAGGTCATGCTACTGTGCCTGGCTTTACACAGATGCTGGAGACCCAAACTCAGTTCCTCATGCCTGCAAGGCAGGAACTTACTGACTGAACCCGTGTGTGTGTGTGTGTGTGTGTGTGTGTGTGTGTGTGTGTGTGTGTTGCATATGCCATTAAAAAACTCAGTTTATTTCTGCAGAAAACTGACATCTGGTATATTGGATGATGTAAAAAAAAAGAATCAGCCCTTTCTCACAGAACCTTTTGTATTTTTCCTTTTATTATTTATTTATTTGGTTTTTCCGGACAGGGTTTCTCTGAGTACCCCTGGCTGTCCTGGAACTCTCTGAAGAGCAGGCCGGCCTTGAACTCACCTCCCAAGTGCTGGGATTAAAGGAGTGTGCCACCACCACCTGGCCCATTGAACCTTTTTTAAAGCGCCATGTTTGGAGCGGAGCATTGTATGTGTTCCTAGCATTAGGTGAGATGGAGGCCTAGCTCATGACTATCTGCACTAATGTAATCATGATTTTATTGCAGGAGGCAGCGAGAAAGCCCGGACCCGGCACACATCAAGAGGAAAACTGCTACCCAGAGACAGAATCGACAATCTCATAGACCCAGGGTTGGTATTATCGCCTGCAACCTCAGCGTGTCCTACTGGACAGTCCCATCAACAATTTTTTTTTTTTTAATTTTATACACATTGGTGTTTTGCTGCATGTATGTTTGGGTGAGAGTGTTGGGTCCCCTGGAAGTGGAGTTACAGACAACTGCAAGCCACCATTTGGGTGCTGGGAATTGAACCCAGGTCCTCTGGTAGAGCAGTCAGTGCTCTTAACCACTGAGCCATCTCTCCAGCCCCAACAAATGGTTTTAAGTTGGATTCTTATAGGATTCAAAGAGCACCCATCACACATTTATTGAGAGATTGGGACAAATGAAACAGGGAATGACGTGGACAGACATCTCTGCCCTGCTGGAGTTCCCCTAAGGTCAGAGGGAGATAGGAAATAGCAGTAAACATCTTGAATTGTATGGCATGCTAGAGTGAGACAAGTGTTGTGGGAAAAAAAAAAAAAAAACACCGGTGCAGAAACCCTACAGTGAGCCGTGTCCAGGAAGCCCATGGAGCTGAAGCCAATGGTGTGGAGGGGAGAACAGTAGGGGGTGGGCTCTGATTCGGGAGGACCTGCCGGCTGTTGGTTCTGACTCTCAGAAAAAGGGAACTACAGTAGGGATGAAACAGGAGTTGTTGAGTTTCTAAGTCACATGTAGGGTGATGACATTTCCGGTACTAGGTCCTTAAGGTTTTATTGCCTGGTGACATTGCACTCTCTTTGTGTTCATATAGGTGTTTGTTTGTTTGTTTGTTTGTTTGTTTGTTTGTGCCTGGTAATATTGCACTCTCTTAGTTTGTATTAATATAGGCTTGTTTGTTTGTTTGTTTGTTTGCTGTTTTTGTGAGTGACAGAGTCACCCCACAGCTTCTACTGTCTGGATCATATCATGACTGTTTTTAAAGATGCTGCTCTTCTGGCTGCTGTGCTGGGTGTGGACTATGAGCAGCAGACATGGGGAGTTCTGTGTGTATTACAGACAGTACAGAGTTGACTGGTAGATTTCCTGATGGATAGGTCATGGGGTATAAGGGACAAGTTGCGTGTATGTGCAAGGTATTTTTTTCTTTCCTTTTTGGCTTTTGTGTTTTAAGATAGGGTCTCATGTAGCTGACTTCAAAATCACTGTATAGCTGAGGACCTTGAACTCCTCCACCCTCCGTTGGAAGTATTTCAGATTAAACCTAGGGCTTCACCCAAACTAAGCAAGAACGCTGTCACTAACATACAGCTCCAGCCCAACCTTGAACTTCTGATCCTCCCTCCTCTATCTCCCTAGGGATGGATTATGTACAGGTGTGCACAACCACATTTGGTTAGTGTGGTGCTGGGCATTGAACCCAGGGCTTTGTGCGTGCAAGGTAAGAACTGTCCCAGCTGGGCTGTATCTTCTAGGCCACCAAATTTTTTTCTTATGACATCGTATTTGTATGAGAGCATGCATGGGTGAGCCCAGGCGCCTGTGTGAAGTCAGAGAATAGCTCTCAGGAGTCACTTCTTTTTTTTGGGGGGGGGGGTGGTGGTTTGAGACAGGGTTTCCCTGTGTAGCTTTGCACCTTTCCTGGAACTCACTTGGTAGTCCAGGCTGGTCTCGAACTCACAGAGATCCGCTTGCCTCTGCCTCCCGAGTGCTGGGATTAAAGGCGTGCGACACCACTGCCCGGCTTAAAGATTTATTTATTTATGTATACAGTGCTCTATCTGCATGTACACCTGCAGGCCAAAAGAGGGCAACAGATCCCATTACAGGTGGTTGTGAGCCACCATATGGTTGCTGGGAGTTGAACTCAGGACCTCTGGAAGAACAAGCAGTGCTCTTAACCGCTGAGCCATCTCTCCAGCCCAGGAGTCACTTCTTTGCTATCTGATAGGATCCAGGGACCAGACTCAGGTTGTCAGGCCTCTGTGTAAGTGCTTCTACTTGATGAACCTTCCTTCTTACAGCACCTAGCATATATTCTCTTAGCACCTTTTTATGCAGCTATGTATCAGGCACCTGCGTTAGTAAAACAGAAAGCAATCTTACCAGGTCTAGCATTCTAGGCCTCTTTCCCCCAGTTGTATCTGGAACGCATGTGTAAGTGAAAGGTGGACAGTTTGGTTTTGGATAAGGGCCTTGTTCCTGGGGACAGGCTGCTTATGGAAACCCCAGATCTGCCGCCCTTTACAACTTGTGTGACCTTAGACTAGCAACTGGGTTTTGGTTTCCTCGTTAGCAAATGAGTTAGTGTGTGCGAAGCCCACAGAAGAGAGCCAGACACATGGTAGGTGTTCCCTGTTACTCCCTTTCTATGGTAATATACACATTTGCACAGCATTTTAACAGTAAGTTCCAGTATTTTACTGTAGCCTGTTACCTGGCTGTACTATATAAATTCTTATGGCATTCTAGTCAGGTCTTATTTTAGAAATCTTTTTGTAGGTTTTATGTGTAACATGCATATTGGAAATACTGCCCTTTTAAAGAAAAAAATCTTTCCATTCCTATGTGTAACTTTTTAAATACAGATATTTAATGTAGACAACATCCTTTCTTCCCTCTAGGTCTCCCTTTCTGGAATTCTCCCAGTTTGCAGGTTACCAGTTATATGGCGATGAGGAAGTCCCTGCAGGTGGCATCATTACGGGCATTGGACGAGTGTCGGGGTGAGTGTTCCACCTGTGCTCATTTGTGAGGGGCAGAAGATGTTGCTAGAATGCAGGCACCTGACTGTAGCTTGAGTTTTTTTTCTCCGGGTCCCTCCAAGCCCCGGCAGTCCCGTAGCCCACTTATAAAATAAACACACAGACGCTTATATTATTTAAACTGCTCAGCCATTAGCTCAGGCCTACCATTGTCTAGCTCTTACTCTTATACTCAGCCCATTTCTGTTAATCTATATGTCGCCATGTGTTCCGTGGCTTTACCTGCTGCCTTTATGTGATGCTTCCTGGATGGCAGGCTGACGTCTCTCCCCCTCCCTGCCTTCCTGTTCTCTCAGTTCTCCTCTCTGCTAGTCCCGCCTATCCTGCCTCTCTACTGGCCAATCATTGTTTTATTTATCAATCAATCATCCACAGCACCTGACACTTGTTATGCCCAGGTCATGAGCCCCCCAGAGACCACCAGGAGCCTGGGTTCGTATGCAAAAACAAAGAGCCTTTATTGCAAGCTCAAGCTTGGGCTCTCTGTCACAGTGGTTAGATCAGGGGGAGCCCTGAGCTCAGTTGAGGCAGTTTTTAAGGAGTAAAGGATGGGGGTGGGGGGGTAGGGGAATTCCAGATTCAGATAGGGGTTGAACTCTTGATTAGGCAGGATTGAAGTAACAGAAGTTTTGTCAAACAGGGATTGTTACTGGTTTTGCTGCAAGGAAATTGGCAAATTCAAGTGATGTAAGCTATCCTTAATGTTCTGGAGCAACTAGTACTTGTTTTTCTCAATTCTGATTGGCCCACCACAGGGTGCAGTTTGTGGCTTTTCCTGGTTATTGTAATGAGGAGGCCTAGTCCCAGTATTGTTAGTCTGCAGCCTGTCATGGCTGCACTGATGTTAACACTCACACTGCATGTTGGCAGTAAGCTTTGTGTTCTTTAAGACTTGAGTGTCTCATATGTATTAGGTTCATCTGTGGAGCTGTAGAAACCACAAATTAAAGGGAGAAAAATCAAAATCAGCCAGAGTTTCTGTGTTCAATTTAGACTTCCCCATTTCCCCCAGGTGTGGACTTTTTAATTTTTTTTTTCTATTAAAAAGTTGGTTTTTTTCCACAATATATTTTGGCCATATTCTTTCCCCTCCACCAATCCCTCCCAGGTCCTCCCCACTTCTCTGCCCATACAACTTCATGTTTTTTTCTCTCAAAAAAGAAAAAAAGAAAGAATGAAAGAAAAGAGCAGGGAAAAAAAAACCAGACAAACAAAAACAAAACAAAACGGAAATAAAGCCAGGTGTGGTGGGGCATGCCTGTAATCCCAGCACTCAGGAGGCAGAGGCAGGCAGAGCTCTTGAGCTTGAGGCCAGCCTGGTCTGCAGATCCAGTTCCAGGGCAGCCAGGGTTACACAGAGAAACCCTATCTCAAAAATTAAAAAAAAAAAAAAAAGAAGAAAGAAAAAAAAAAAAAGAGAGACAAAAAAAATCTATTTGGAGGAGGAGGCAGAAAGGTTGTGTGAGCCAGAGGTGGCGGCTGGCTCCAAGGAAACAGCATCTTCCAGACACAACAGAACTGTCACACATAGGAACTCACAGAGACTGTGACAGTGTGCTCAAGTCCTGCACAGGTTTAAACCAAATCAAGTCCCAGCACTGAGAAAGGGAGTGAGTGAGCACGAGTCCCACCCCTAGCCAAGAAACTATTTGCGATTGATACCTGCTGAGAAAGGGAAGATAAATCTCTGTTGGCAAGCTGAGTTTTCAGAAGCTCTCCATCTAGTCTCTTGCCCAGCTGGTGAATGCAGCTGTTTTAGAGGAGCAAGTGTCCATTGTGTTCCCAGGCAGCAGCATCATGACCTGGGACCGTTAGAACATCAGGCTCTTGGCCCTTCCCCAGAAGTGCTAACTCATCCCGGTGACCTGTGTTAAGCCCCGTAAGTTTTCCGATGCTGATGTTAGAACCAGGTAGAGGTTGGGAATCTAGTCTACCCCGTGTTAAACTTCTTCCCATGCTTATGTGTGATGAAGTTACCATGTGGGTTCTGCGCCGGGGACTGTGTGAGCTCCTCTTGATCCTCACTACGGCTGAGTGAGAGGGGCTGTCATGTCATCACGCTGTGCAGAGAAGGACGCAGGGTCAGAGAGGCCAGTACCTTGCCCCACATCGAGGGACCTGGGAAGCCTGATTTTGATCTTTCTGGCCTCTCCTGGTGCAATTGTCACCAGCTCAGAGGCTGGTTTATGGCACATGTTCCTCAACCCCATGACTCGTGACTTCAGGAGAGGTATAGAAAGAGCCATGGTTCATAGTCCTTTGTGTTATACTATTTAAAATTTGTATTTGTTGTGACTTCAAACAACACAGATTTATTTTAGAAAGACTGAGTGTGTGTACTGGTACTTCTCAAGTGCTGGAATTTCAAATACCACTACATGCAGCTATTAAGTCACTTTTGAAAATTTGAAAAACATATCTTAGTGTTCCTGGCAGTTTATTCTTATTTTTCTACTTTTTTAAGATTTATTTTTTAATTAAACAAAGTATATGTATGAGTGTTTCTGCCTGAATGTATGTCTGTGCACCATGTGTGTGCCTTGTGCCTAGGGAGGTCAGACTAGTTACAGATGCTTGTGAGCCACCATGTGGGTGCTGGGAATCAAACGTGGGTCCTCTCAAAGAGCTAGCAGTGCTCTTTACTGCTGAGCCATCTCTCTGGCCCCATTTAGTTTCTTTCTTAAAAGGGCACTTTATAATTTATTTATTTTTATCTTATATGCATGTATGTCTGTGTGAAGTGTCAAGTCCCCTGGAATTGGAGTTACAGACAGCAGTGAGCTGCCATGTGAGTGCTGGGATTTGAACCTGGGTCCTCTGGAAGAACAGTCAGTGCTCTTAACCACTGAGCCATCTCTCCAGCTCCTTAAAAGGACACTTTAAAGATTTAGATTAGAGTTCCTTGCCCTAGAAAATTGGATTTTTAAAAAGACATCATCATCTTGTTAGGATCCTTTCATTTCAAGAACCATACTGAGTTCTGGGGAGATGCTCCGTGTTTAAGAACACTGCCTGCACTTCCACAGGACTGGGATTCAGTTCCCAGCAGCCACGTGCAGCTAACAGCTGTCTGTAACCCCAGTTCCAGAGGATCCAACACTTTCTTCTGGCCTCCATTTGGCACTACACATATGTGGTGCACAGATTACATTCAGGCAAAACACCCAGATCCATAAAATAAAAATAAATAAAATCTTAAAAAAAAAAGGATCAAAAAGAACCTTACTGAACAGTGGCTTAGGTTAATGTCTCAATACTAATGGAGGACTAATGGCTCTTTAAAAATCAAATGTGAGTGTGTAACCTTGTCAAAAGTGATCATTTTCTGTTGGATTAATGAATGTGAACCATGGTTAAAGTTTGGTTTTACTTTTTTTTTTTTAAGATTTATTTATTTATTATGTATGCAATGTTCTGCCTGCATGTGTGCCTGCAGGCCAGAAGAGGGCACCAGATCTCATCACAGATGGTTGTGAGCCACTATGTGGTTGCTGGGAATTGAACTAAGGACCTCTGGAAGAGCAGCCAGTGCTCTTCACCTCTGAGCCATCTCTCCAACCCCCAAAGCTTGGTTTTACAACGTGAGGCCATCAGCTAGAGAGAGGCACTAGTAATCGAAGGCTGTACGGTGTGCTCTAGTTATCATAAGCTTAATTGCCTTTAATTTTGCAGAAAGCTCACAGTCTCTTTCAGTGGAATCTCTGCCTTTCAGGGTAGAATGCATGATTGTGGCCAACGATGCCACCGTCAAAGGAGGCACCTACTACCCGGTGACTGTGAAGAAGCACATACGGGCTCAAGAGATCGCACTGCAGAACAGGCTCCCATGCATCTACCTGGGCAAGTCACAAGTGCACGGGGGACTGTGGAAGCCGGTAGAGTGGAAGCCCGTGTAGAGGGCTGTGTGCATGACTTCAGCACTGGGTGTCTAAAATCCCGCTGGTTCCTCCTGAGTGAGAAAGGAATATAGTGTTTGCTGAGAGCCGAGGGGGAAGGTGACTAAACTGCCCGTAGCAGCACAGAGGTAAATTAACAGTTTGTTGTGTGCTGGCTTTACCCCCGGATATCTTATTTTTCTGTTAACTATAATTTACTCAAACTATTAAAAAATAACTAATATTTATGGATCTCTCGAGAGTCAGGCACTGTGTTAAATACTTGAATGTTATGTAATTTTAATAGATTTTAATTTAAGATGCAGTTAATTTCCAGAGAGAGTCAATTTTCATTTGAGAGTAAACTGCATTTGCATTAACGGCTGTTTTGAACCAAATCTAAAAGCAAAGCAATTTAGAATTGGCAGCTTCTGGAATCTGGTTTCGTCCGCCCAAACCCTAGCACACGTTATTCATTTGTAAACAGGTCATAATATAGAGATACTTTTTTTCCCTTTTTCTGGGAAAGTGAATTTGCCTGGTTGACTCATAGTGTGAACTTCTTTGTACACATAGGAAATAGCAAATGAAGCCAAGCTGCTTGCAGGCACCTGCTGGTCGCTACAGGGGCGGGTATGCTGGAGAATATTAACATTGTCTCCTCTTCAGGGAGGTCATATTTAATGGGAGACAGGATGCAAAATATTAAATAATGAAAGACAATGATTGTAGGCAATAATAGTAGGTGTAGGATTAGTTCATTTCTAATTGTTTCTCTAATTTTTGAGACAAGGCCTTGGCTAGCTTGGAGCTCACAGAGATCCTCCAGCCTCTGCCTCCTGAGAGCTAGGATGATAAAGGTGTGCACCACCACACCTAGCTCTTGTTTTTCTTTTTAACATTTGTTCTGTACACTCAGAGTAGATGCTGGATTACAGGTTTTTTACATTCATAATTTCATGTCCTCCTCATAGCTATATGAAATGGTTACTATTGTTCATTTGATAGCTAGGGAGGTGTTTAGAATGGCCAGGAAACACACCTCTGATCTCATAATCACACAGCTATGAAATCAAAAATCTGTTTTGAGACAAAAGTCTCCCTGTGTAGCCCAAGCTGGCTTCACATGCCTGGTCATCCTGAGTCATGGCAGGCACTCTCGTCCATTACTTCAATCTGTAGTAAAACCAGTCTTCATACATAGGAAGCTGAGGCAGGAGGATCACAGCATGAGCCATACAACTAAACCACTTAAAGAAAAAAAAAGTCAAATCTAGACAAATGAAAACAAGAGAAATAGTACAAGAAAGCAATGTGCAAATTACCCATTAATTCTTTAATGGATCTTGTGTTGGTCTAGGGAGATGCATTTTTCAGTTCCACTGGCGAATTCATGGTGTTTCTGGGTCTTTGACTGCTCTTTAAGGGACAGTGTCCTGAGCGGTTGGTTTATATGGAGTTTTGATTGAAGGTTGGAAAGCCTACTGTGTTGGGAGGAAACCCGTGATTGTGTTGGGATCGGAGACTCCCGAGGGAGTGGGCAAGCTTTTGTGACTGAGAGTGGTCTAGTTATCTTAGGTCTTAGTGGATCTGATTAGCTGTGCCCATTCCTTGAGCTGTGCTCACTTCTCCTTTTCCTCATGCAGTTGACTCGGGAGGGGCCAACTTACCCCGGCAAGCAGACACCTTTCCAGACCGGGACCACTTTGGACGCATATTCTATAATCAGGCAGTTATGTCTTCTGAAAATATCACTCAGGTAATTTCTCATTAGTCAGATATGGTTTTTGTTTGTTTGTTAAAAAAAAAACTCCAAATGTCATCGCTATCATGAAATTCTGATGAATTAATAATAAAGCAGACTTTGGTCAGGTGAGCTGGTTCAGAGAAGTAAATACTCCTGCCACCACATCTGGTGAGGTGAGTTCCAGCTCTAGGGATCTGCAGGTGTAAGGAAGGACAGACTCTCTTGAAGGTTGTCCGTGACCTGCATGTGCATGGGGTGACACCTTACCCCCTGCCATACACTAAATAAATAAATGTCATAAAATAAAAACCAGAATTGAATATGTAATATAAGAAAGTTTTATAATGTTGTCTTCAGTTTGAACTTTTACTAACTGCAGGCATGTTTCAAGATTATAACAAGCTGGGTGGCGGTGGCGCACGCCTTAATCCCAGCACTCGGGAGGCAGAGCCAGGTGGATCTCTGTGAGTTCGAGGCCAGCCTGGTCTACAGAGCAAGATCCAGGACAGGCTCCAAAACTATTCAGAGAAACCCTGTCTCAAAAAAACAAAATAAAACCAAGCAAACAAACTAAAACAAGATTATAATGAATGTTAATTACCTAAGGAAAACCGGTTTGAAAAGAAAGTCATCTTTTTCTTTTCAGGACTGATCTATTAGTACAGGGGAAACTTTAGTGTATGGGTAAAGTGATACACAGAGATAAGTTCATTCCAACATTGCTTATTAGAGCAAAAGGTAATGAATTCATGGGCATCATTAGAAGATTCATAGTGGTATTTTGCTGTTAAAAAACAGTGAACTAGAATGTATGCATCAAGAAATAAACCCCAAAGCTATCTTGAGAGAAAGTTGTAAGGTAAATGTAGAGCCAGTGCACGTGGGTGTGACAGTTGGGTGCATGACTGTGTCATGCTTGTGTGTAAGCGTGCTTGGAGAATGGCGCACTCAGCTGTGAACAGTGTGGCTGTGGAGGAAGGAAGGAGAGAAAAAGGGGTCCTTAAGAGGATTGTGGGGACTTCAGTTATAAACCTGAAATATTTTATTTCCTTGACATTCTCAGAGTGTGTGAATATAAAGTCATTATAAAGGGTCTTGTTAGATGTGATTACTTGAAAGACTGAGAAATGAGGTGAGAGGTGCTTCTAGACTCCCTAGGTGGCCTTAAATCAATGGTAAGTGTGACATCCAGAGAAGGCAGCCAGCCAGCTGCACACATTGTCTTCTGACGTTAGCGCACATTCTGTTCTCCATTACAGCCTTCTTTTTTTCTTTTTGGTTTTTCGAGACAGGGTTTCTCTGTGTAGCTTTGGAGCCTGTCCTGGAACTCACTCGGTAGACCAGGCTGGCCTTGAACTCACAGAGATCCGCCTGGCTCTGCCTCCTGAGTGCTGGGATTAAAGGCGTGCGCCGCCGCCGCCACCACCACCACCCGGCGGATTACAGCCTTCTTAAGGGTGGCCAGAGACCAGGGTTTTCAGCCCTGGCCCCATTCCCCTCTAAACCTCCCCACCCCAGAGGCCTCTCACTGTGCAGCTTCTTTGTGTCAGCTTTTGGTTCCCCAGATTCTTCAGCTTCGCACTGAGTTCCTTTATTCCTCCTCCTTTATTCTATCCTCCCAATCCCACCAAGAACCTGTCCTCAGTAACTGAATGATATTTCAAGTCATTGCCTGTCCCCTGGTGTGGGGCCTTGGCCCTCCCAATCTCTGTCTCCAAACCTCAGGGTTCTGCTGTCTCTGTAGGTTTTCTGCTAATGCCTCAGTGTGAAAGAGACGTGTGTGTGTGTGTGTGTGTGTGTGTGTGTGTGTGTGTGTGTGTGTG
>CABHPQ010152668.1:24752-35363 GCA_902168405.1 Peromyscus aztecus
GTGTGTGTGTGTGTGTGTGTGTGTGTGTGTGTGTGTGTGTGTGTGTGTGGTTTCTGCCTCTGATTCCTGGTTAGGAAAAGCTTGGGTTCCCATGTTTGGTCTCTATCCCATTCCTAAGACAGAACTTCTAAGGCCATGGTCAATAAGGATGCTAGGAACATCTTTTGTTTTAATGTTTGGTCTTTGATTCCTGGTACAAAGCTGCTAAATCCCTTGGGCCTTCCTGGGCAGTTAGAGCATCCTTTCTTCTAATGAGGCAATTCCTGATGGAGATTGGCAACCAGAAAGGCCAAGCCATGATCAGAAACTTGACACCCTGCTCCTCTCCCTCTGATCTTCTGGAGGAGAGGGGCTGGGAATAAAGATGCTCCCTCATGTCTGCATGATGAAGCCGCCATACTAATCCCTCCTGCAAATCCCTGTAGATGAAATTCTAAACGGTCTTATTCAGTAAGAAACACAGAGCCAAATAAAGAGTTAAAAGCCCAGAGATCGAGCAGTAGCCTAGAGCTAAAACCACCTTATCTTACCATTCGCTGCCGTTCTTCCCCGGAGAGAGAGACCTTCTTCCTGTGTCCTGTCTTTTTATTGCCTTTCTATTCTGCCTTCTCGTTGGTTCTAAACCCAGCCACATGACTTCCTCGTCACTGCCTGTCTATACAGACCTCCAGGTCTCTATGGTTTGTACTGAGATTAAAAATTTGGGTCAAAGCTTGGCTGTGTCCTTGAACACACAGAGATTCTGCCTGCCACGTGATCGGAGTAAGGGCGTGTGCCACCACTACCAGACTTCTGCTTAATGACTTGCTCTTAGCTGTGATCCCCAGGCAACTTTATTAACATACAAATAAAATCACATTTCAGCACAAATAAAATATCACCATAAATCCCTATGGGGCTTTCAAGAGCTTCCCACTTGTTACACACATCTGAGTGCCCGGAGGATAGCAAATCTCAGCTCCATGAGGAAGGAGGCTCCTGGGCTCAGAGCTCTTCCAGGCCCTGCCTGTGTACCATCCTCTAGCTGTTTTCTGTGGCCTTTATTGACGAACCAGCAGGCGGAAGTAAAGCATTCGCTTGAGTTCTGTGGGCCGTTCTAGCATATTAAATGCAAGGAGCGGGGTTGTAAGAGCTCCAGTTCATAGTTGGGCAGCCTGAAGCTGGTGCCTCTGCCTGCGTTTGGCATTTGAGGTGGGGGCAGTCTGGCAGGACGTGGTACTGCCTCCAGATAGTGCCAGGACTGAACTGGATAAGGACACACCCAGCCGGTATCCAGGCGAGGACTGATTACTACTTGGTGTGGGAAGATCGCCCTCCCTCATCTAATGGCAGAAGTGTTGAGCGACTGTAGGAGAGAGCAGGCGAAGCACAGTTTTCTAGGCTCTCTTGGCTCAAGCAGACCTGAGCACGCTGCCGTCCCTGCTTGTCTGCTGGGTGCTGTCTTCCCGTGACGGTGTGTGTGAGTGCCTACGTGTATCTCTGTGTACCACCTGCATGCCTGGTGCCTCCGGAGGCAGAAAAGGGTGTTGGGTCCCCAGGAACTAGAGTTACAGGTGGCTGTGAGCTGCCACGTGAGTGCCAGGAACCAAACACGCAGCTTCTCCTCAAGAGCAGCACGCGCTCTCCCCGTGGAGCCGTCCCTCAAGTTCCGATCTTCCTTTCCTGTTGTGGAATTGGCACTCTGATGTCCACCCTGATTCTTTGCTTTTCCCCTTACTTAAACTTTCTTAGGTCCAAAATATTTATCTTTTCCATTCTTTGAATTTCCGCAGCTGTCCTTAACTCTTCTCTCTAGATGGGTCCTGGCTGATTTCTCATCCTTTGTTGTTGGTTCTTTGTGATTAGAGCAATATCAGATGAATTTTTATATCTTCACAAATTTCCCTGAGGTGGGACATGTTAATATTTATTAAAAGATGATTTCCTTGTAACTGTTAAAGCAAATGCCAACACATGAACTGGTTTTCTCTTCTTTTCTTCCTCTTTCTCTCTCCCCATCTCTTTCCCACCTTTCCCAATGCTAAGGAGCAAACCCAAGTCCTCATGCTGGACCATTGAGCCACACCCCCAGCCCCTTTCTTAAATTTTGTCATTTAAAATCGCGGCTTAGAGTGATTAAAAGCATGTTTAGTCATTTATTTTAAAAGCCATCTGTCTGCAATGCTATGCCTTGGATATGGCTTGTCCACTGAAGGACTTTCTGGAAGCCTAGTCTTCAAAGTGACAGTGCTGAGGTGGTGGATCTTTGAGAGGTGGGTCTGGTGGAAGGTGGGTCGGTCATGGAGCACTGCCCCCGAAAGGGGTTAATGCAGGATTTTTGGAGTGGACTGATTCCTGTGAGAATGAGTTTTAGATTTTATATTATTAAACTATGAGTATGGACCCCTCTGGTCTCTTGTGACCTATCTTGTCATGTGACCTTTCTTCCTGTCACATGTTTCTGCCATGATGCCACCTGACATATTGTAATATAGTTAGAAAGTCTTCACCAGGGGCTGGAGAGATGGTTCAGTGGTTAAGAGCTCTGACTGTTCTTCCAGAAAACCCGGGTTTGATTCCCAGAACCCACATGGCCCCTCACGACTGTCTTTAACTCCAGTTTCAGGAGATCTGAAACCCTCACACAGACATGCATGCAGGCAAAACACCAATGCACATAAATAAATAAAAATTATAAAAGGGGGTGCCTAATGTTTCACCCTCTAAAACTTTGAACCAAATAAACCATTTTTTTCCTATGTAAAATATCCAGTCTCAGGTATTGTGTTATAACAACACAAGACTAAGATATAACTCTGGTTATGTTATTTATGTATTTTGACAATGATCAATAATTACCTCACTCCTATTTTCTACCCTAAGATTGTTTTTTATTTAAAGTTATTAACCTTGTCCATTGTAGATCTATTTATCCACTTATTTCTAAGAATATATCTCTTACAATCATATCTTTGTTTATTCCTAGAAATATAAGTAATGTTGACAGATGTCCAGATCTTTCTTAACATTTGAATTTTGCTTTGAAAGAAAGGAGACTTTTTTAGGTCATAATATTTATCTTTTTCATTCTTTGAATTTCCACAGCTATTCTTAATTCTTCCCTCTAGATGGGTCCTGGCTGATTTCTCATACTTTATTGCTGATATTTGGGGATTAGAGCAATATCAGATGAATTTTTATATCTTTACATATTTCCCTGAGGTGGGACATTTTACTATTTATTAAAAGATGTCTCCTTGTAACTGTAAAACTGTCAGCGCACTGACAGGTTGCAGTAGGCACTCACCTTCATGGTCTCGCATGGTGGGTGGGGAACCCCTAGTCTACTCGAGCTTAAAGACCTCTGAGGTTGGGGTCCAGCCTTTCTGAGCTGCTATGTAAAGCCTCTCTGAAGCCTCTCTGCAGCCGTGTGCACGCTCAGGCTGGCCCCTGCAGTCCGCTGTCCTCACGTGGCTGGCGTCTTATGTCTGGTTGATAATCTGTAGCAGGGTCTCACTCTCTTGTTGCCTTTCATTGCCAGCCATAGTCCAGTCGCTGTAGCTTGCTCTTTGGCATAGAAAGCCTCTTCTTTCTCCCGAGTGCCTCAGCAGCAAGGTGTTTTTGCTTTGACTGGAAGATCTTTTGTGTTGAAAAGGCTTCATTTATCTAGCTGTGTGCAGGTGCAGTTTCTCAGGCCTCCCATTCCTCCCCCCCCCCTTTCCCCTTTTTGCTCTAAATTTTGAAGGTTTTTTAGATGATTATCAGGGGTCCCTCTCTTGTGTCTTCCCTCCACCTTCCCTTCTCCTTGGGAGAAGCTCATTATTTTTGAAGTTGACCTCACTGTCTGCCTTTGTTCAAGCATCTGTGATCGTTCTGAAGGGCTTAAACCAGCTGACGTCATTGTTTTAAAAATGCATTTCCATAAAGATGAGTAGAAGCTGGGAGAGACGAAAGCGGTGTATCTGGCGACATCCAGGCTCTCTAAATTGAGGATCTCTGATAAAAAGATTGAGGAAGAGGCATTCTGGGTAAGATGGACTTCCTGCATTCTGTGTGCCCTTCAAACTTGTTGGTGCAGGGTACCAACAAGTACCTCAGAGTTAGCAGTGTTGATCCAGCAACGTGGGTGACAGTGGCCTGAACTTCTGGCCAGCTATTCAGCTGGGATGTGCACCCTGTGACTTTTATTTCTAATGGAGGTTCTTCAGGTAAAGACAGGACCAGGATGATACGGACAGTGTCTACTTTTCACAATTACTTTGAATGAAAAGGGGAGCAAGATGGGAGGCTGAAAGAGGAAATACATTTTGAGTGGTTTTTCCATTCAGGCCCAGGACTCTTCCCCTCTCTGCTGCATTTATCCCGGTCTCTGTTGCATTTATCTCAGAATTTGTTGAAGTGGAGAATGGTGTCCAGCTTTGCAGGAGGTCCAAAGTTCACACTGCTTTTCAGAATGAGGCATAAGACCTCCCTGGGAAGCCTTCCCCTTTCCACTGAGCGGCCTGCTGGACTTCATTTGTAATTTATTTTGTTTTGTTGTTTATTTTGTTTTTCCAAGGCAAGGTCTCCCCATGTGGCCAGTCTAGCCTGGAACACACGCTTCCACCCCACAGCTTGAGTGGCTTCCTCATGTGTAGCCTTGAGAACTTAGCAGACTTCACCTTATTTTGTTATAATGAGAACCAGTCTCTGTTTGCCCGGGCAAGACCTGGAGGGTAATGGATTTGTCTGAAGAGTTCCATGTGATTGTCTGTGGTTTGCAGCAGCTTATTTCTGTTACTCGGAAACCATGCTTATAGAAGCGACAACGGGTTGTTTCTGTGGGTTACATGCATCCGTGGCTGTCATCCATGGCCGCCCCTTTACTTTCTTGCTCTTAAGTCATAGAATCATGCTTGACCTCTTCCTCCTCTTTATCTCTGTCACATAGCAGGCTCCCTCTCTGGTGGTGGGGGATTGTTGCCTCTCAGAGTTCTTGAAGTTCATCTTTGTCCTGATGAGGGTCCCCTTTGGGCACAGTACTGATGATATGCCTACAACCCAAGCCGAGTCCATACCTCATAGTGTAGCCATGCATTTTATGGCATTTTAGTTCTTAGTGGAGAGTGGAGCAGAATTTTCTCTACGGTTCTGGATACTTTGGATCCCAGAGTGGCCTTGTATGGGACTTGCACAAGGACACACTTTGGGCTGGGAGCTGCACTCTGGGATCCCTGGGTCCTGTGAGCAGAAGATGGAGTGTCAGGACGCTCCTGTACATGTCCTCTCTGTGTTCTGTTGTGGGTGACAAGCAACTCAGAATTAAATGATGAGCCTGTGTGGTGCTGACTGGTCTAGCTGATGACTTATCTGTGCTGTGTTCTTTTCATCTTTATCTCTATTATCAGCACCTATCGGCTCTCATAGCATTACAATTTTATTAATTTAAATACTTGTAATTAAGCAGCTGGAAAGAAGGGTCAGCCATCAATAAACACCTGTAAGGCCTGTTCCAGAGGATCTGATCCTCTTTTCTGGTCTCCATAGGCTCTTGCGTGCACATAGTGCACATAAAACTCACCCAGGCACACACATACACATCAATAAAAAATAAATGAATGAGTGGCTCACACCCTTAATCCCAGCCTTCAGTTCAAAGGCAGAGGCAATATGACAGAGGTCCCTGAAGTCAGGTGCTAGTACTTGGTCAGTTGCTCGTTTAACTGGGAGTCCTCTGTTACCTCAGTAGCTCTCCCTTCTCACCCTTCTACCGAGGGGGTGTCGTTAGCAATTAGTATAGACTGGCTAGTGTGAACACTTTTACCACACAACTCTGAAGGCTGGAAGGCCCTTCCAGATCAGAGTTCCATCCTGGTTGGTTTGGGTTCAGGACTTGGTAAGGGCTGCCTCCTGGTTTTATCCTCACTTGACAGAGATTTTTGTGTCTCTCTTTACAGGGACCTTGATCACATCATGGGCTCCACCCTCATGATCATATAACCTCAGTCACATCTCTGAGACTTCACCTCCAAATCACACTGGGGACATGAATTTGGGGCGGGGAGACAAATGCTCCTTCCATAGCAGATGGTGTGATGGCATTCTGACAAAATAATCCCCCTTGTCTCTTCTCCCCGCCTCCCTCTGCCTCCGCCCCCTGCCCCTGCCCTCGTCCTCATACCCTGCACTCGCTGACAGTTGCTATTCTTTCCTCTCTTTGCTCTCTAGTTGTTTTCGTGGAACTCCACTCTGCCTGGTGGGGTTTTTTTTAGGTCTTATTTTTGAAAACTGTTCTCTTTTAGAATCTTACATCACTGCGACTCCACTCTAAGTTCCTCGAGCCTTTTCCTTCTGGAGCACTGAGATAGTTTGAGCTGAAGCCAGTGTTGTCGTGAAGAGTACAGGGTAAAACTGTCCTTTGTTTCCTTAGAGCCGTGCTTCTCAACCTTCCTGGTGCTGCGACCCTTTAATACAGTTCCTCATGTCGTGCTGACCGCCCCCCCAACCGTAAAGTTATTTTTGTTGCCACTTCATAACTGTAATTTTGCTACTGTTATGAATCATGATGTAAATATCTACGTTTTCCCATGGTCTTAGGTGACCCCTGTGAAAGGATTGTTCGACCCCAGAGGGGTCACAACCCACGGGTTGAACCTTACAAAAGGCCCAGAATGTTTCAGATATTCATAAAGCACAGAGATAGTTAAACATTCAGGTACACCACACAGATTTAGTGTGTTGGCATTTCATTTTATTATTTTGCCTCATGTTAAAGAAATGTATTTAGATATTAACAATGAACTCATCCACGGTTCATTTCTCACTCAGATCTGGTGGGCCACTGAGATGTCTGCTATCGTAAACTCGACTACAATGCATGTTGCTTTGTGTGTTCGAGGAGGGAGTTTTGTAGCTGTAGATATCTTGAAAGCACACTTCTGGGTGATTGTTAAACCAAACGAGAAGGGAAAAACACTGCTGTATTGTGTTGACAATTGAATGTTGTAGACAGTTTAATAACAAACACAAAATGTTTAATAAAAGGAAAAAGTCTTTGTTGATGACCACGTAGTTGGAAAATTGTTAGCTCACAGTCCTGTCCTTTGAGCTTAATGTTAGTGTGGTGTGCTGTTCACCAGAACAGCGTCTTGTGTGAATATAAGGCAAATCGATGAAATATTGAGATCAGAGACAGAACCTGGTTTTGTGTGGTACCTTAAACGATTCATTTTATACTTATTTTTCTTTGGTGATATTTTTATTACTGTTGACGGTTATTTAGCTAAACTCTTACATTATTCTTTGTGCCATACTAATCTTTGAGCAAGGATTTTCCTAAGCTTTTTCTAAAATGGAAAGCTTTTGAACACCCACGTGTAAACATTATTGTTAACTCCTTGTAAGTATCACCCAGCTTCTATATAATTTTATTTTTTAATTTTTTTAAAGAGTTGTATTTTTAAATTATTTTAAAAGTTGTATTTATTATCTGTGTGTGTGTGTGTGTGTGTGTGTGTGTGTATACATGCTCATGTGCTACTGAAAGGCCAGCTTTCAATAGGTCAGAGAAACTGGAGAGCAGATGTGATGTGGGTACAACTGCATATACACACAGGAGACTTTTTCCTGAGGGCCAAAGCTCAATTCTTCATTTTATTTTCCTTCCTGTCGCTTGTTCTTACTCTTTTTTCTGCTCTGTTCTTCTACCCTGTTGTCTTCCTCCTTCTCCTCCTCCTCCTCCTTCTCTCTCTCTCTCTCTCTCTCTCTCTCTCTCTCTCTCTCCCCCTCACCCCGTTACTCTCCTTCTATGTCTTTCCTGTCGTTTTCCTTCTACTATATCTCATTTTTCTCTTAGCCCTTTTATACCTCCTAAGACAAAAATTTCCATGCAAGAAGCGATTACCTCACCACCACAAGTTACGTGTTTTCCAAAAACAAATTAAAATCTTTTCACAGGAAGAAATCACATTATGATCACAAGTCACGTGTTTTCCTTAGAAGCCCACAAGTAGTCAAACATTTCTCTTCACCCCAAAGCAACGATTCTTTTATAATTGATTAACAAAGTTTTAAGCAAGCTGAGTATATTTCAGCCAGGTACTGGCAGGCAGCTGTTTATGGTTTCAGGGAAGCAGATTCCTATCCTGTTTCTACTCTACAAATCCTTTAAACAAGTGGTCTAGCTAAACATCTATTTTTTTCTTCACACACAACAGGGTCATTTAATTTCCTTTCACAACTTTGTTTTTTCAAGATGAATACCAGGGCCTGTGATTAATTCCGTAAGTTACGTGACCAGGGAACTCGGGCCTAACCCTGGGTGTAGGGACATAATTGCTCTCTTTGATCATCAGCCCGTTTTTCCACAGGCAGAACTCATGGGGCTATAATGCATAAAACTTCCTTGTTCTTATTTTCCATCTTCTGCAAATCTCACAGGCGAAGGTGACTTTTAGCCTAATTTTGCCTTTTTTTGGAGCATTCCCCGATCATCTTCACTAACTCTCTTAGCCGTCTGTATCTTTTAGGCAAACTCAGAAAGTTCAATTAAATCATAGATCTAACTAAGCATCATTGCTTGTATAAAAATCATCTTCATTATCTTCTGCAAGTAAGTTGCCCAGTGAGGAGTGGGATTTTCCTATGAAACAATCACACTATACTGGATACAGTGGGATCCTTTCACAGAGTAATCCCACTGTGTCAAATACAACAGGAAACAGAAGCAGCAAGGGGCATTCTGGGAACATTCCCCCCATCATAACTTTATCCGGTGGGCTGTATTCCATAAACTCCATTGCTGATTGAAGCTCCCCTGACGTGACCACCGACACTTAGGTGTTTGTGTGTGTATGTGTGCCCACTCATGTGCACAAGTGTGCATGAATATGTGGAGGCCAGATGTCAATATTTGGTCATTCTCTACTTCATTCATTCATTCATTCATTCATTCATTCATTTGTGTGGGTGTGGGTGTGGATGGTGTGTATGGTGTCTGTATGAATTCATGCTCACACATGCAGAGGGCAGAGCAGGACATCAAGTCTTTTTCTGTTGTTTTCCTTGACTTTCTGCCTTGAGACAGGATCTCTTACTAACTAGGAAGCTCACAAGCTCACCATTTCAGCTAGGCTATCTGGCCAGCAAGTTCTCGGGATCCACCCTCTGTGCTGGGGTTGTACACATCCATGACTATGCCTGGCTTCATATGTGGGCATTGTGAATTTGATGTGCTTGGAATTCACACTCAGGTTGAGCAGAAGCACTTTCTCCAGGGTACCATCTTCCTAGTTCTTGAGGCAAGGTCTTTCACTTGCATTGACTAGACCAGTGGAGCAGTGAAATCCAGGAACCCAGCTTTCTCTGCCTTCCCATCACTGGGGCTCCAGGGATACATACCATGCCCAGCTTTGTTATATGGGTATTAGGGATCACTTTGCCACCTCAGCCATTTGAGTGAACTTTTAAATGTTAACATTAGTTTTATATTTAGAAGATATTATATTTGTGCTAGCACAAAATATTAATAACATTCATTCAAAGAATTATTTCAATGTCCCCATGAGCTATTTATTTACATAAAGTGATTAGTTAGAAAGTACACTATTATCAGTTCCCCTCTGAGGAATTTTTATTGAAGTGGGTGTGTGCTAGGTTTCTTTTCTCAGACTAGTAGTTTATCAGGCCAGCGTTCTCCTGATAGGCTCTTCATCTATATATTTGTAAGAGCGTGGCATAAGTCCTGCAAAATGGTTTTGTACAAGGGGTCAAGACACTATTCTAGGAGTCAGGAACAATAGCGCAGTGGGTAAGAGCATTTGCCACTCTTCCAGAGGACCTGAGTTCAGCTCCTAGCACCCACACCAGCGTGCTCACAAAGTTAAAACTCCAGCTCCATGAGTCTCCACAGGTACCTGCTCACGCACTTGGGATGCATACTGACAGACACATATACATACACATAAGTTAAAACAACAACAAAAGAGATACTATCCTAGTCACGGGCATGGTGTGTGCCTTGGAAGCTCTGTTTTCAGGAGATGAGTGGATCATGAGTTCTAGGCTAGCCTGGGCTACACAATAAGGAGCATCTCAGGACTCCATTTCTGAAGTGAAGCCCAGGGATCAGCTATTGGTAGCACTGCAGTGTTTGTAGGGACACTGTGCCAGTGCCACACTGTTTCCTGTTGGAGTCTCATCTCAGGGCTTGTTTGTGCCTCCCTTGCAGATAGCTGTGGTCATGGGCTCCTGTACGGCAGGAGGCGCATATGTGCCTGCAATGGCCGATGAGAACATCATCGTACGGAAGCAGGGTACCATCTTCTTAGCTGGACCACCCTTGGTAAGAATTGTATTTTGGTTGATTGGTTATTGATTCATTGAAGTTAAATATAGACCCATAAACTATTCTGTGCTTTAAAAATATGGTAAGTATAGTGCATCACACAAATTTGCTGTCTAATAAATCTTAATCACTTGATTCAGTAACATTATTTACATTATCATGTAGATGTTGCCATATCCAACTCTAGAACTTTTTTTATTTGCTGCAACGTAACTCCATTAAATGCTCCCTAATGATGTTGCCTTTCAACCACCGTTCTCTTTTCCTTCCTTCCTTCCTTCCTTCCTTCCTTCCTTCCTTCCTTCCTT
>CABHPQ010152669.1:4684-30939 GCA_902168405.1 Peromyscus aztecus
TCTCCTCTAGTCTTGTCTGTTCTTTGTTCTGTGTATTAAGTGCTTTAATACAGTGTGTCCTGGGAGTCTCTCCTCTAGTCTTGTCTGTTCGGTGTTCTGTGTGCTCCTTGTATCCGTATGGGTATGTCTTTCCTTATAGTAGGGAATTTTTCTTCCGTGACCTCGTTGAAGATCTAGTTTATGCCATTGTCCTGAGGTTCCTATAATTCAAAGATCTGGTCTTTTCATGGTGTCTCACAGTTCTTGCATATTCCTTTTGTATGGTTTTAATTTTTTGGTATTCTTTGTGGTCTGTGTGGTCTAATTCCTCTATCTTTGAATCTTGATATTCTACTTTCTGCTTGACCCATTACACTTACAGGGCTTCCCTCCTGAGCTTTCCAATTCCATCTTAATTTCAGCTTGAGTTCTCGTCAATATTTATATCTCTTCACTGAATTAATATTTCAGATACTGAATTGTTTCCATTAGGGTTTTCGTGGACATCACTCAGGCATTTATTGTTATCCTCTTTAGGTGATTGAGCTGTTCTTTGAGTCTTTCGTAAGCTGCTTGACTTCTTTACTAAAGTTTGTGGTTCTTTTATATTTGGTGTCCTGGGCTCATGTAGTTCTCACTGGAGAACACTTCTGGAGGACTACTGGATTTGAGTGAGGATGTACTCTGTCGACCTTTTGTATTGTTGTGTTTTCATGATGTGACCTGAACATGTGGACTTCTTTCTTTGGTTGTGTGTCTGATGTGAGATTATGGCCTGCCTTAGGTTGAGCTGGTCCAGGAACTGCAAGACCAAAGCTAGTCTAGGGACAGCTGGTGAATGAGCTGCTGGATTGGAGCTGGCCCTTCAGGTGTGGAGATGTTGTGGGGGTTGGTGGGGTCAGGGCAACTGAAAGGTGGTGTCACACACTACACATCTCGATGTCAGCCTGCAGGTGTGGCAGTGGCGCTGGGATGGGTTAGGGTCAGAAACCCATCAGGCAAAGGCAGTTTGCGAGCTGTGTGTCCCATTCTTAACCGCCACCCTTTTGCAGGGATTTTACAGTAGATCCACAGGTAATTTGTGGACAGGTGATTACTAATTCATCAGTTAGCCTGAGAAAGTTCTAGATCTTCAACTCTGCTAATTATAAAACATAGAAGAGGAGATGAGAATTAAGTTTCCTATTCTGGTAGACAATATTGACTTTCAGCTAATAGCTAGGACATTATGTCATTATTTTCCCATAGTGCCACTCTCCAGCCCTAGAGACTGCTTCTATTGATCCACAGACCTCCCCTTGTTTCTGTCAATGGCCCAAGTTGGATATATGCCCTGGTGATGTAAGTGTGCAACTAAAAGGAAGAAATGGAGTCTGTCCCAGTGACTCCCTCTGAATCAGTAATAGTAATCTTGCCATGTTCAAAATTAAAAATTGGTATAATACAAAAATCTCAAACATAAGAATTTTTGTTTATAATGTAATATGCTTGAAGGGAAGATGTTCAAGTGAGTTTTAGAAAGTAGGATACCCATAAAGTTGCTTTGATGGCTATTCCAGGACCAGGCAATGGAAATGGAGAATTAGAGCAGACTGGGCAGGAAAGTGTCATGAACATAGTATCTTTTGAAAGATTGTGGTAGTGAGGAAAGGTAGTGAGGAAACCCTCAAGTCCAGGGTTCAGTGTGTGTAGTAGAAGACACACAAGCACGGAGGCTCTATAAGGGCCGAACGTGCTTATTAATAAAGAAAGGGGAGGTTCTGCCTACAGCTTTATATGGTGGGGAATTCCCAGCTTACTTTCTCACAACCTTCTCCACTTAAGGGTCTACGTCCTCAAACTCAGACAAGATGGAATCCTCCACTGCTTCAGTCTGTCCTTTCCAGTACCACCCTGGGAGTCCCTCCAGCTGTCGGATTCTAAAACATTCCTTCCCTGACGTCCTCCCACTGGAGCTAATGGATGCTGTGTCCACAGAGAGACAGGCTGAATTAGCAGATGCTTTCTGTGGCTCAGACAGTTTTACCTTCGGCAGAGCTACTCAGTTCTACCATTTTGTTATAGAAACAGCTGTAGACTAGACAAATTTAGAGTAGTTGTGCCAAGTAGCTGTGTGTTCCTCAACACTGTAGATGTAGAACTTCCTGAGAAGCGTGTTGTGCTGTATGTAGTTCCTGTGAATTAGTCTTTCATACAAGATTATAATACTAAGTATTTGTCTGTGTTATTGTGAATAGTTGGCTCATGTCATTTTTTACGGTCTAATATGCCACTGAGGAGATGAACCAAGATTTTGTGAATCCGCTTGTCTTTAAACATTTCCATCATTTTAGTGTTTTGCTGTCACGAACAGCATTGCAGGCTGAGGATACAGCCCACCCTATAGAGCGCCTGTCTAATGATGTTGCAAACAGTATTTCTTGTCTATGCTCTACACGGGCCCCTAGTTCTCCTGCATATACCGAAAAGCTGCCGACCTCAGGGCACCCCTCAGTATTAACTCTGTCTAGAACTTGTCACCAGATGTTTTCCCAAGGGCAATGTGGCTGCAAGTGAATCAGTCAGTTCAACGCCGGTGTCTGTCTTGCCCTGCAGCTCCTGAGTTCCTTCCTTGTCCTTACGATGCCTTCTTCTCATCCCCAGATTCCACTGGCATGTTGGGCCGCATCATCTTTGCCTGGTGGAAGGGGTAAGTTTGTCTCTCTTCCCAGTGGCACTGGTAATAATACAAGACTTCGCTTGTTAGAGAGAGTTCAGTGAAAAAAAAAAACCTATGCAAAGTGCATAGCATTTTGTGTTCCACTTGCATTCTGTGTCATCTCCAGTCTCCGTAAGCT
Source organism: Peromyscus aztecus (assembly GCA_902168405.1). Classification (NCBI taxonomy): domain Eukaryota; kingdom Metazoa; phylum Chordata; class Mammalia; order Rodentia; family Cricetidae; genus Peromyscus; species Peromyscus aztecus. Next base: position 7,501 of record CABHPQ010152669.1, read on the forward strand.
TTTTGGGTAGGAGTGAGCATTTTGGAGATACAAGTCCAGAATATAGCTCAGATGTAGAGCATCTGCCCTGCCATGGCTAAGGCCCTGGATCAATTCCCCCAAATTGAAAAGAAGATGACGAAGACACTTTTTAAGATGTGAAATACACCTAGAAGAGGGAACTTTTTTTTCTCAAGCCACTCACTCTAATTGCCGTGGCGGGACCGAGACCTTTCCTCTTACCATAGCATCAGGCTGGTTAAGTGGGAAGAGTGCCCATGTGTTCAGAAACTCCCCTGTGCACATATAGTATACCCTGCCTAGGACTCCCTCTCCTAGTGAGAGATTCTAGATTAAGATCCAGAGCTAATGATGCAATTTCTGGGCTGGGCTACACTGCAGCATCTCCTAACACAGGGATTTTAAAGAAATTGCCTTCAGGTGTTTATGCATGGGCCAGAGAATAACTGTAGAATGGAGACAGAAGAGGTCGCCACCTACAGTGCTGTATAACAGAGATATCCTAGGCCTGGATATTGGAGCCCAGCCATTCTCTTGGTGTTCCTTCCTACCCACCCATTGTTTTGTGAGCCAAGAGAACCTGGGCTGCTATCTGTAACCTGCAGTTATACCAAATGTGGTGTTAAGCAGTCCCAGGTGTGTGGACTTTGGCCTGGTTACCTTTGAAGAAGCAAGAAGAAAAGGAGCAAAGGAGAATGACCCAGGAATAGCCTCTTCAAAGGTTGCCCAGAGAATGAGAGACCAGCCAGTAAACAGGATGTTTTCCTTGGAGCCAGTAATGGGGAGACACCCAGCCGTCACGGAGGGTCCCCCCGGCTAAGGGTCCTATTTCAGGCAGATCGGACTTTCATAGTTTTCAGAGAAGAGGCAAGTGGCACACCATGTGACTTCGCCTGGCCCAGTCTCTTGCTAAGGGGAATGGAGCCAGCACTGGAGAGGGCCTGAACTTCCTCTGCGGCAGAGTTGGGAAGGGCTGCAAGGCTCCCCCAGCTGCTCTCATGGAGCTGCTCTCATCGAGCTGCAGCAGGGCCGGGCCCGGTTCTGGGATCCTGAAAAGCAGCTGGATGATCTGTGACTAGCAGTGACAGGGCCACAGCTTCTGGTTGAAGGTATATTTCCTTCCCTGAGCCCTTTAGACCTCACCATGATGTAGGACAACTCCCTTACAGCCCACAGCATTCTCCTTTTCCTAACTTGGCACAACCTCTTATCCCCAACAGGAGCAAATTGGACTGTAATGCAAAGCAGTGGAGGTGAGGAGGGATGGGAGAGGGGGGAGAGGGGGGAGAGAGAATGGGGGGATCTGCCATTATAGAAGTTTCTTGTTTATGACCTCTAACCTCTGATCCTTCCCCTAGGCTCTTTGCTGACGTCCTCAACGATATAGCCATGTTCCTGGAGATTATGGCTCCCATGTACCCAATCTTTTTCACCATGACTGTCAGTACCAGCAACCTAGCCAAGGTACCCACCTCTGGGGCACTTCTGTACCCGCGGTATCAGCCTTAACGATGCTATGTATGGCTTACCTGGGTCCTGTACTGAAGGCCCTTCTGAAAAAGGGACAAAGTTCATGTGTTTCTAGTCAGACAGACAAATTTTCTGATCCTCCTTGGACTGGACAGTCCTTGTACCTCAGCCCGCCAGTGCAAGGCCATGTTGGGAACACCAGTATTACTGTAATTAAGGAAACAATTCCACATAATTTATCTGGTAATCGAGAGAGGTTTATTTCTGGGATAACTTGCAGCCAATAGGGGTTGGTTACAGGATCCGGGAGAGATGAGGTACCATCCAGTGGAGAACTCTGGCTTGGTGTCCCACCTAGCTTCCAGGACCACGAGGTATCCAGAAGCGCCAAACACGTACGCACCTCGAGTCTTAAGGGGCTCCCTCTCAGCCATGCTCCAGAGTCAGGTCAGCCCCAGGGACAGGTCATAGGCAGGTGTGGCCGTTACCTGCTGTCACTCTAGGGGCAGTGTTTCAAGGTCAAAGCTGGAACAGCTACCCACTGCACACCATACTAGTGGTGGAGCCCTGAGCTGAGAGCTGGAAGGTAGTCTGACACCAGTGTCTGGGGGCTAGCTTCCTGGCTACTTTCCTTTCTTCAGTAAAACATGTTTCTGTGCCTACTCCATGAGTGACACAGACCGCAGACTCTCCCGTCTTTAAAGGAAATGATGCATAATTACACAAATATTTATGGAATCACAGTTCTGAGCATACCAGATGGAAAATGGTCTGGGGATGTAGAAAGGCCCTGCCTGTGGCTGAGTCCTGCAGAGGGAGAGGAGTTTATGATGAAGGGAGGTTGGTCTAGAGCCAAGAAATCACACACACAGCAATCCACAAATCACAGCACAGCATCAGGTTCCGATGGACAGACTGAAGGGCCACTGAAGCAAATGCAAGCTTTCCCTCTGTGTTGGGGTTCACCTTGCCCTCACAGCTCCTTCTGTTGAGGAAACAGAGGTCTAGCAAGGTCAGGAGAAAATCCCACTACGGTCAGGTATGTAGGACACAGTAAAGCTCCACGACTCAGTTCTGGGCCCATCTCAAAGGCTGGTCTGTTAACACCACACCCAAGCGAGCACTTTTGGTATTTGGGGGTAAGCAGTCTTTTTGTTTAAGGACAAGCAGTAAATGCCATGCACACCGTATCCTTCACCCCTGCTTTTGTTACCAAGGTAGGAAACGCCAGAGTGTAACTGCTGGAGCTGTGGACCAAGGGTTGTGGCTTCTGGCATGTCCTCAAATTCTGCACTAAATGTTTCCAAGGCCTGTGTGACTGTCAAATACTGCACTAGCACAAGGCGTGGTCTTTCCCCCAGGTTCACTCTCCATAGAGTTTCGGTCTCTGACCAGCACTCCAGCCACAGCTGCAGCAGCCAGAGGGCGGCTGTCATCCACACTTCCTCAACTGACACCTTCCACTCAGTTCTCGGGAGTCTTCCTCCTGCTTCCATCCCTTCACACACACACACACACACACACACACACACACACACACACACACACTCACACACGTCTCCTGGTCAGGACCTCTGCTGAGAAGCAGTTCTTTCCTAGGTGGTATAATCCTTCTCTAGTCCTTAACCAAGTCCAGTACTCTTTTGAAAGTGGAAGTCATTGGGCCAGCAAGATGGCAGCCCCAAGCCTGCCTGCCTGAGTTCAGTCCCTGGGACCAGCATGGTGGAAGGAAAGCCAGGGGCTCCTACAAATTCTCCCCTAACCTCCATGTGTCCACCTTCACACACATGCACACATACACATAAATAATTAAAAAATAGTAAAGGAGGGAATCAAATTGGTTGATTCCCTCCTTTGGGGACCTTAGAGGCTTCCAAGGCTCTGCTTGGACCAGGCTCTTTCCTGTCAGTCATTCCAGCCTCACTTTGTACCATTTTTCTCTTGATTTTGAACAAATTAGTTCCTCCACTTTTATAGCTATACATGAGTCTCATCAAGAAGCTGTGTCTGCGTTTTAGCGGAGCATTATCGTATCGTATCATTAGCATATCATCCTGCCTGTTATCTACGAGAGGCTTGATGAGAAGTCAACAAACTAGTGACTGTTATTGGCTTTGCTATCTAGAGATCTCAGGAGAGGTCTAAGTGCCGTACCCCAGGGCCGCTGGAGCAAGCTTGCATTGGCCTCAAATGCTAACTGGGCCTGAACGGGGGCAGGGGGAAGAAAGGGTTTACACATAGGTAGAGCGGAGACTGGAGACTGGTCCTCAGTATTCAGTCGGAGAAAGGCTGCAGCCAGAGTAAGAACCGGAGATGGGAGGTATGTCTTAAAAAAGATCTCGGTGGAAGCACACACCTGTGATTCTAGCATGTTGGAGTCTGGGGTAGGATTAATGCAAGTTCTAGGGCAGCCTAGGTTATAGAGCAAGACCCTGACTCAAAGGGCAAAGATCTTTGGGTAGGAAAGTGTTCTGGTGGAAGCCCCGCCTCTCCACCCAGACCCTGCCTCTCAGAAAGTCCTGCCAAACACGGCTTCTCCCCCAGAGATGCTCAAGACCACCCCCACAGTGTATTTAAACTGCACCCCAGAAAACCAGACACATGGTTTTTCGGTCTCTCACCCCTGTCTCCCCTTGTGGGGTGGGGTGGGGGTGGAGGAGTCACCTGGGAACACTTTACCCATTAAACTGGGGCTTTTTCTTATTTGGTCTGATTTGGTCTGATTTGGATTGCTGTGTCGGTGGAGAGGCTTATTGGGGTGCAAAAACTTCAGAAAGGAAGTTGGAATTCCCTACAGTTAGGGCCACAGGGTTATAGTGGCAGGTAAGCCTTTCATTTTTCTCATGGAACAAGATAGGGAGCATGTGCCTAAAGACATGAGAGTCAGAGCTAAAAGCCAAGGACTAGATCCCGTGTTTGCTGGAGGGGAGGGGTCACCAGAGACCAGCCGTTCCCTGGTTGGTTTGAGTTATTTATGCGCTCATCCACAGAAGGATCTGTTTCTATAGCCCATGGCTGCTCTGACCTTCACTCTTCTCTTTTCCCACCCAGTGCATTGTGGGTGTGGCTGGTGGGGCCACTCGAGCTGCACTGACCATGCACCAGGCCCGAAGAAACAACATGGCTGATGTGTCAGCCAAGGACAGTAGCCAGGTGAGCATCGAGCACTGGGGAGACAGCATGAGGTAGGGAAGGGGCCAGGATGGGCCACAGTTCGGAAGTGTGGAGAAAGGCCCGTGAGTGAGTAGGGAACCTAAATGCCCTGCTGTGACTCAGGCTGTGGGGCAGATCTGACATCACAGTTCTGGAGATGAGTTCAAGATGATTCAGCCCCTGCTCACTGCCTGTTTGCCTCTGTAGGCCGCATCTCCACCCTGGGAGCTGGATGTACTGATGTGGTTGGCAAGTTGAGGTGTACTCAGCATGTGCGGTTGTTAGGGTCGTCAGCCAGAGGCCTCCACTTAGGAGTTTGGAAGGTCCTTCTGGCCAGCACCCTTCCCCCTGACTGTGGGAGCCTGGAGTAGAGTGGGACTAAGAGAGACAGCCCTAAGACTGAACCCTATAGGAACTGGGTTTTGCCCCAAACCTCTGTGCTAAGTGCTCTGGGTTTTCTCATTTAACTCACACCCACGCTGTAAGTCAATACTGTTGGATCTTTGTTTCACAGATGGGGAATGTAAGGCTTGGGCAGGCCCCAGAAATGTGAAGGGTTGTTGTTGTTGATTTGTTTGTTCCTTGTTGTAGTTGTTGAGTCAGTTTAGAAACCTGTTCTATCCAGTCCTTACCTCACATTGTTTTGCACAGCAACCCTTAACTAATATCTGTAAAGCATTCATCTCATGTCAAGTGTGTCCCCTCCGTGGACTCAGTCCAGACTTTACAGTGGTGTTGTGCCCATTGTGACCATTTCACAAATAAGGAACTAAAGCTCAGAAAGTCCCAAGTCCACCCGGACACCCGTGGGCCAGTCCCTCCTCTCGGGAAGTGGTTGGACTGATGAAGTGCAGGCCAGGCCTTCGCCCAGCATCTCCCAGCTTCTCAGGCTAGTTCTCCCTGACTCCTGGGCCTGCCTCAGCCCCCAACCTCAGCGAGGCAGAAATGCATCACCAGGGCACTGTAGACCACGTGTAGACCATTGCTGCCCCCTCCCCCTTTTCTGCTTGTTTCCAGGGAAAGTGAGGTTCCCTTTGGGGAGTGCTTAGTCTCATTAATAAATGAATTTAGAAGCAGATTCAGTGTATGTGATAGGGGCAGTGAAGAAACTACTAAAAGGGTCACTTTATTATTAGGGTTTTTATTCTTTTTTATTACTAGGTTTTTATTGTAGATAAGAGAGAGAAAATATCCAGAGACATCCGGAAGAATCTGTAACAGAGAGAAAAGAAGAAGACTGGACATGGCCAGGGCTATCTGCAAGAGAGGCGAGAGATCGGGAAAGAATAGTGGAGATAGGAAGAGATGGAGACGAGTAAGATAGCAAGAGAGGGAACAGGGAGACTAGCAGGAGTGGGAAGACAGGGTATAAAGAAAGGGCAGGATGCTGTGCGGGGCTTTGAAATGTGTAACCGGTACTTTGAGAAGGACCAGGAGCCGCAGGTCAGCATGGGCTTGACATGAAACCCACAGGTACATGTTGGTGGAGAGCCATAGGTCCCTTCTGCCAGAGGCTAGGGAAATGCCTCCTTCTGGGGACAGAAAACCTGTTCCATGGGTTCCTGAGGCATGATGCCTTTTATCTCAATTCAGAAATCCTTCCATAGTCCAGCTTGTGCTCATGTCTAGACATGTAGACTGCCTGAGACCTAACACTCGGAAGGAAGCTCAGAAATAATTAGTTTAAGAGAAATACATAGCAGAGGTTAGGTGGAAATCCCAGCAGCCTCCTGGAGGAGGGCTGGAGAAAAGGTTAATGCCCTTTAAGTTAGACATGAACTAGAAACAGCTTATTAAAGGAAGAAGCACTCCCGAGAATGGAAGTGTCTAGCAAGCGAAGGAAAGACTCCAGAGAGCATCCAGCCAGGCAGTCTGTGGTCTTTATAGCCGCCTCCCGTTTGTACTTTGCAGGCTTTGTTTCACGTAGACTTTGTTAGATGATGCCAGGGTAAGGAAGGGCAGCAACTGTCAACACAAAAACCACAGCTGTCATCTTAAAGGAAATAAGAGAGTTTATTCTGGAGCCACTTTAAGTAACCATTGCCCAGGAACACAGAATTAGGTTGCTCCAAATTCCATATTCCAATATGGAAGCAATTTCCTGAGGTTTTATAGTTTCACAGAACAAAGAAAGACACAAATCAAGGCAGGATTAGAATACACTGGTGGGTGCACCAGAGAGGGTTAACAAGGACAGATTTTGTTTTAATGAACCCAACTTAGAGTCTGTTCTTTGGTTAGAGGCCTGGCACATTCAGTAGAAACTATAAGCAATTACTTCAATAAAACATAACCTTTCTTTTTGAGTATATTAATTGCTTGAGAAAAGCTAAAGGCCCAGGGCTAAATCATTGTCCCAGTTTTTAGATTTTAGGAATAGCAGAGCCTGGAGAGTCGTTTTCTGACGAGATGGTTGTTCCGGAGTGAGGCTCAGAGTGGAACTCGTCACGTCCTAAAAGCCAGTTTATTTCCCAAGCAGAGGATGTTTTAGACCCCTTCCAGGTCAGCACTGAACAATTAACAAGCTAGCATTTGGCTAAAACTGTCTGACTCCTCTCTTATTTTAAACTTTAGTTATGTATGAATCAAAAAGGATTTTGACTAAATTTAGCAGTTTTAATTAATTAATATGACCATTTACTTATAAAACAGTTTGGTTCTGTGTAAACTATAAAAATACAAGCATATGTGAACACAGTTGTTTGTAAAGATAATGCCAGATTCTGTACCACTCATCAGTCTTAGGTTCAACTGTTGATTAGATCACATTATAATAGAACTAGCAATTCTTAATCCAAAATAAGTTTTTACAGACGTGATTTTAATATAGAGTCAGAGATCGTGGACCTTAAAATCAGAGTGTGACCTGACTATTGATAAGGCTTTGAGCAGGCTTATGTGACTTTCTTTAAATTGGACAAGAACCTAGAAAGCTCTGTCTGTAGAGGAGTGCAGGGGGGCGGCAGCAGTTCTTGCTTTAGAATGCATAGTTCTAAGGTAAACCTTAGCTGTAGAGGTGTAAGGCGATCATTATTAATACCTTTGGACCTAAAAATACAGTCATCTTGGTTCTATACTGAGCAAGCTAACCTAGATTGTGAATTGTTTGTTTTATATAAACAAATAGCATTTTAAGATTATAGGAAGTAACTTATAGACCCAAAGATACCATTTTAATGGGTTTTAAGAAAGCAAATGAGAGTCTTAATTTATAAATACACACATATAAGGCCTTTTAATATATGCTAAAACACAGTTTAAGGTATGCCAAGACTAAAAAATAAATTTAAATTTACAGCATGAGATTTTTTTTTTGTTAAATTATTATAAACATATATGTGTATATATATATATATATATACATGTATATGTGTGTGTTATATAATACACATACAATTATTTTAAGTACACAGAAGAAAATGGATGAAAGAAAAAAATCTAAGTGGTCCCTGTTACTCGAATTCTAGGGACAGAGTGAGTTCCATTCCAAATTGTCCTAACATAGACTATCATACTGCTAATCACTTGTAAACACATGACACAATTACAATCAGGTGTTCAGAAGTTCCCTTCTATAGCTTTAGAGGGAGCAAGATTAGTGCTTGGGGAATCTGTTAGGCTGCCCTCTGTCTCTGTGTCTAGAACCTTGCATCTATAAGAAGGTTGAGTCAGGGATGTGTTTTTTGTTTTGTTTTGTTTTGATTTTGATTTTTTGTTCTTTGAGACAGGGTTTCTCTGTGAAGCAGTCCTGGCTGTCCTGGAACTCACTCTGTAGACCAGGCTGGCCTCGAATTCACAGAGATCTGCCTGCTTTTGCCTCCCGAGTGCTGGGATTAAAGGTGTGCACCACTACCCGGCCCAGGGATGGGATTTTCAGGTCATTGCTGTTTAACATGGAAAGGGTAGGGTCCAGCAGTTGGGGGTGGGGTTGCTGAGAGTCCTGCGTTATTGAAAGATCTTAGAATAACATTGTTATTTGAGGTAGTAAGTTTAGGAATAGTCTTTGTGCAGTTTAAGAAAAAAAGAGGAATCAGCTGGTGTGAGGAGCGTCCCCTTGGGCAGGCAACAGGACGAATGCGGGCCTGTTCTGAAGTGGGGCAGGGAACTGGGGTTTCTGAGTCACTGTCAGACAACAGATAGTCACAATACGACATAGATGAGGCCGACTGCTGTTTGGGGAATCTCCAGAGACACTGTCCAGCTTTTGTTGAGGGTATATGATTAAAAAGGAACACGGACAGTAATTATTCCTGAGGGTCCAGGCATTCCCCTACCTCTAAGACGTGCTATAGACATTGGAGTATGTGAAGCTTTCTTTCCTCATAGTGTGCCCAGTGGGGCTTTAGATCACTTCCCTTGACTTGTACAAAATAAATCCAGCTATAGGAAGGCATTCAAGTTTAAGATTTATCTTTTGGCCAGATTTTTCATTCACCAGCTTGTATTGAGCCAGAGATTACAGTAAAATATTAGACTCTTTTTCTCTGCATTTTAGGGCTTCATCCTAGCATGTCATAGCAGCAAGTGTAAGGTGAGAGGCAGTACTGGTGTTATCATCAGTGGTTGGGGACTGGACGGGGTGTTTTCAGGTTCTTGGCTTCTTAGCCCAAGGATTGGAAATTAGAGCTCGCAGAGATGTGCACAAGAAGCAAGATAACTTTATTTGGAACTAAGCTGTCATACAGATTAAAATGGGATACACAGTCAAGATTGACAGCTGGCCACAGTGAAAATACTCAAGGACCCTGGGCTACAGCCTGGTGTCTGTTTTTTTTTTTTTTTTAAATGGTGCCTAAGGAAAGAAGGAACTGATTACTAACTGGCATGGTTTGGGTTGTTCAATATTTTGATTAATAGGTTCAGTTACATAATTGTTTCTCTACTGTGTATGCCCCCTTCCCATAATGCTTCCAATTTTAGTCATATGTAAACTCAATTATGTAGACTTGAGATGATAAATAGGGAATTCTCCCTAAAAGGTGGCTTTACTGCTCATGCACCCCAAACCAGTGCAGGCCAGATTGGCCTTTCTACTCTTTATACTTGGATACACTGTGGATACATTTGGATAGGAACTGTCTACATTTGATGGTTACCAGGGGCAGGGGGTACTGGAAGTCCAGTGCAGGTTTGGAGAGGTGTGTGTGTGTGTGTGTGTGTGTGTGTGTGTGTGTGTGTGTGTGTGGAGTAGTAGTAGTAGTAGTAATGCAGATAAAGGAACCCAGCTGCCCAGTGCATTGTAACGAGAGATAGATGTGTGTAAACCAAAACCAAGTATCACCTGTGCATGCCCGCCTCATTAGAGCCCCCGAAGTAAAGTAGAATGTCCCCTGATACCACTCTGGTCCCAAGACCAATCTTCATGTCTTTAGCTACCCAAACATCCTTGAGGATAAGCCCCCAAGTGTAACCCCAAGAGAATTAAAGCCCTGGGCTGTGCTCCCCTCCCCAGGACACCTCTTCCTCTCTTTCATCCCGAACCACTGGGTGCGGATGTTGCTAGCATCTCTGAGGTGCTTCCTGTACTGAGGTTGAACACGGTCTCCTAAGATGCTCTAAAAAGTAAACAAAAATGGGGAAAAGCAAAAATACAAGTGGGTTCAAACTCTTCTTTTTTAAATCATGGTACAGGTTAAAAGTGCAGAGTGGGTGTGGTTTTCTGTTTGTGTTTTACCTCTAGATCATTTCACTGGAAAATAACTATTTTCCTGTTACAGAGAAGACACCTGTTACTGAGGTGAATCAGAAATCCAGAGTTCTCTTAGCTACAGAGACCTAGGTTTCCTGAGCAACATGGGATCAGGACCACAAGTCACCAAATACACCACTCAGTTCTAGAGTTAATCTTTCCTAGTGCCACTCCTTAGTCCTTGAGTCCATTGAGATAGAACCCCAGACTGTAAGCCCTTGCCCCATTAAGAACTGTCCCTGTAGAGAAAAGAAATGTAAGCTGGGAGGCACCAGTAGGTGCCAACATTCAAAGTTGTAAGCAGTAAGATCCTGCAAGGAATGGTGTAACATTCACTTTATCATATGATGGTGGGGACACCCGGGAGACATTAGCCCCTTCTTAATAAAGGAGGGCCTGGGTGGAGACCGAGGGGTGGAGAGTAAAGGAAGAGAAATCAGGGAGAACAGGCATTGTATAATGCAGGGTATGGGGAGTTTGGGACTCCCACTCTTGTTAACTTCAGGCCTTGGAGGGTGATCAGAGGGACCCAGGTAGGTAGAGCGAAGAGTTTCACAGGACCATCTGGGTGTGAATTGACTATAAACAGGACATAAAGTTAAACAATATACAATGTCTCTGTCACTATTAAGATTATAATAGCTGGGCAGTAAAGGCACGCCTTTAATCCCAGCACTTGGGAGGCAAGAGGATATCTGTGAGTTTGAGGCCAGCCTGACCTACAGAGAGAGTTCCAGGAAAGCCAGGGTTACACAGAGAAACCCTGTCCCGAAAAACCAAACCAAAACAAAAAAGATTATAATAAACATAACCCATTTGGGCCACAAAAATCTAGCGATCCAATTCTAAATCTGTTTACCAATGAGAGGGAGGTATTTGGCATGGTCACAGTCTGATTTTATAGATCTTATAAAGAAAAAGAGACATCACCAGAATTGTCAGGAATATACAGACAGCATTTCATTTAAATGAAGTTATTAAAAGAGTTGATCCTGATTTCAAGCCTCAGCTTTTTGTGGTGCTTTCATCTTGCCTGGGCCAGCCTGCCTGAACCCTTGGGGTCAGGTACACAGCTCATAGCAGCCTCTGTGCCCAGAGCTGCTTCTCTTGGTGGGTGGGTCTAAGATTAAAGAATGAGAGGGACAAAAGGGATGTAGAGAAGACTGGAATATGCAAATGAACGCTGGCCGAGTGCATTGCCAGGATCACTGGGGACACTGGGTGGGTGGACCTCTTGGCTGTCACTGCTGCCTTCACATACCCTGCAGCCCCATCACCCACCTCAGAAAGGCAGGCCCACTAGGAAGCAGGGGCTCCGCCATCGTTACCCTCACTTGGGCTCTGGACCCTCAGATTGGGCTTTGCCCTCACAGAAATCAGACAGGTTTGTGGGCACCAGGGATCTGGGCGCCGAGCCTCAAGGCCTGAAGCAGGACAGAAGATAAAGCCTGGACTGAGTGCTTCGAAGGGAATCTGGACAACAGGGAACTGAATCCGTGAGGAGCCCCCTTGGAATCCCTTCCAGGTTACCACGTTTTACAGGGGAAACTAATGTTCCCTGTGAGAGGGTTCTAAATCTCAGTAATGAAAGTTTAGAAACAGATTGAGAAGGAAGCTCAAGGATGGTTTTATTAGAGCTTAAGAGAAAAACAGTACAAGTTACGTGAAAAATCCCAGCAGTCTCCAGGAGGGAAGACGGAGAAAAACATCACAACTTTTAAGTTAGACCTGGAGTAGAAATAGATTGTTTAAAGGGGTAAGAGTCTACCGAGAATGGAAGTAGGCTGTGGAACTGAGGAAAGAGTTCACAAGGCACCCAGCCAGGCTGTGTGTCCTTTCGTGAACATGCACACACTCACGTTCCCCCCCCCACCCCCCATATTTCTCTGACTGTTTGGAGAATGCTGTTGTCCGATGACGCCAAGGTAAAGAAAGGCGGGAGTCTTCCTCCGAACCTGGCTCCTTTCACGTTTGTCTTGAGGAAGCTTCTCCGGGTGCCTGCGTTCACATGCTCACATAGTGTTGTTGCATTTCACGTGGCTGCTGGAACTGACTGTCTACCTACCAAAGTAGGGCCTTTCTGTTCCCGAGCTCCTCAGCGCTCCATCCCTGGCTCACCACTTCGTACGCAGCCTTCATTCCCTTGGCCTACCTCCTTGCAAGGAAAGCTGGGACCAAAAGGAGCTCTTGAGCCTCGGGGGCCCCTGTGTGCCAAGACCAGCTTTTCCCAGAACCCCAGCAGTTAGGCACCCTGGTTCATACTCTTGAATAATGCCCTGGGGCAGGCAGCAGGGCTCTTTCCCCCAGGATGTCTTCATCTGGCTATTAGGGCTCTGGTTTCCTTGGCTCACAAGCCAAGGTCAAGGCCTGTTCCTGTCTTCCTGGGCTTCCTTGTTGCCAGTATTGGATACCAAGCAATCAGGGATCCACCTTTCCCAACACACTGTAGAAAACCAGTTGTGCACAGCCAAGAGTGCCCAGTGTAGGAATTCAGATGACTCTTGGAAGCAACAAAGTTACATCCCACGGGTGTTCTGAGGACGTTGTGTCTATTGAGCAGAGAAATTCCCAGCATCTTTTAAACAGCGGCTCACTCCCCAAAACATTAAAAATGTAGTTGGCACTCCCACTAAGGAAGGGAGCCCAGGTTGGTTCTGAAGCCGAAAGGATCCCAAGGCTGTCCCTCTGCCTGAAGGGAAGCCCTCTAATGCTCAATTTCTCTGCTGTTTTTCAGGAGACCGTGGTGAACCTAGCAGGGCTCCTGGTCAGCCTTTTGATGCTTCCTCTGGTATCCAGCTGCCCCAGGTAAGCCAGGAGTGAGGCTAGGGCAAAGACGCCCAGCTCAGCCTCCTGTGTGTGTTAGCTACTTTACTGTGTTGCCCCAGCCTCAGCCTTGGATGTTTCATCCTCCTGACTGCTCTCCACATCTATGCCAACTACCGAGCAGTCCGAGCCCTCGTCCTGGAGACCTTGAATGAAAGCCGGCTCCAGCTGGTCCTAAAGCACTTCCTTCAGACGGGAGAAGTACTTGAGCCTGCTTCAGCCAATCAGATGGAGCCATTGTGGACAGGTGACCCAGCCCTTCGATCTCATGTCCCCTGTCTCCCAGCCTTCCTCCTCTGCCTGAGCATTCTGACTTCAGCTTCCTACAGGTTTCTGGCCATCCCTGTCTCTGTCCCTGGGTGTTCCCTTACACCACTTGGTCTCCAGGTGAGTGGCCCAGTGTCCCCTGCCTCACTGCTGCTTCCCACATGTCCCACATATGCCCGTTTTCAGCCACACACTGATGTTTGGGCAGGTGTTCCTGTATAGCCTGTTCTAGGTTTCTTAGTGTCATTGTACAGGCTTAGAGATCAGCCCGAGTGCCTGAGGGAAGCAGTGAATAGAACAGAGTAGATGTGTCTTAGCAGCAAACTGCCCTCTAAACACCTCTGTATATGCCCACAGACAAAAGCAGCCCTCAGCCTCTCCTATGGATAGTGGTGAATGCAGAAACTCATGGCCACCCAAGGTGCAGAGAATAAATGGAGGATGTAGACCTTCCTTACCAGTCACTTACACCATCCCCTCTAAGGCTCATGGAAAATTGTGGAATAAGGGGCAGGAAGTATGTAAGATCTGGAAAATAGGATAAAGAGCTCTGAATACCATTTTCTACACTTGGTATGATCTGTTTTACTTTTTTGCTATCATAAACACCATGACCAAAAGCAACTTGGGGAGGAAAGGGTTTGTTTGGCTTGTACTTCCAGGTCACAATCAATCGTCGAGGGAAGTTGGGCAGGACTAAAACAGAAGCCATGCTGTTTACTAGCTCACTCGCTGGCTCGTGCTCAGCTAGCTTTTTTATGCAACCCTGCCTGCCTGCGTAAGGATAGTGTCACCCACAGTGGGCTGGTCCTTTCCAAATCAGTCATCAATCAAGACAGTATCTCACAGACAAAGTCCAGCTTGGCCAAGGCAACTCTTCGGTTGAGGTCCCTTCTTTCTGGTCTCTAGGTTGTGTCAAGTTGCCAAAAACTAAGCACCACACAGTACAACCAGTGCAGTCATTAACTCACAGCTGAAGTCACGTGCACTAAACCCACACAAGGCTGGCCCTACCAGCCAGCCAAGGAGGAGGACTATTCGCTATTAACGGATTCTGTGAGAAGGGAAAATCACTGTCTTTAGTCATGTATCCACTGCTGAGCCCACCAGGCTTTAACTATAGCTCCAAGTTCCCGGTCATAAAGAAGGCCGTGGTTTAATCTCAGTGGGCCACAAATCGAAATAAATAGACAACAAATATGAGAGAGAGATTTGTGGGGAGAAGGAAGATGGAGAGGGGTGGGAGGTATGGGGAGAGTTTAGGTGATCAGTATGCATGATGTGCATATGCAAAACTAAATAATGATTTCAGCAAGAGATGCTTCTAGATGAAGGAAGGGTGGTGCACGGGGAGATGGAGGACCGTAGAGAGGATGGAGAAGGTGTGGGAGTGGGGAAAAGTAGTAGCTAGGAAAAAATGGGCAGTGGGCAGAAGGGCGGTGCAAACGGACAGTTACAGCCCGCAGTGTGACCAAGCGGGTCCTCCGCCCAGCTCTCCCTGCCCCAGTGTGCTCTTCTCTCCACCAGTGTCTTAGAGCTGAAGCAGCTGGTCGAAGGGCATCAGGAACCATACCTCCTCTGCTGGAACCAGCCACGAAGTGAGTGTGCCACCTCCTCCCAGTTCACCGATTCCCCTGACTCCAGGCCTTCACTCTGGACAGTCGAGAGTCTGCCTAGTGCCCTAGAGAGTGCTCTAGACTAAAATTTTGACGCATTCAAATTAATAGCTTCATGCCTAATAAATGAACTGTATCTCTCTATAACAGTAATTCTCAACCTGTGAGTTACAACCCCTTTGGGGGCCGAATGACCCTTTCACAGGGGTCATATATCAGATAGCCTGCATATCAGATATTTATATTATAATTCATAACTAGAAAAATTACAGTTATGAAGTAGCAATGAAAATAATTTTACAGTTGGGGCTTACCACAACATGAGGAACTGTATTAAAAAGCTGCAGCATTGGAAGATTGAGAACCAGTGATCTATAACATGAAGCTACACAAGTTGCCTTATTACTTGTGGCATTTTTCTAAGGATGAATGGGATGTTATGTAAATAGTACTTTGTACATTGTAACATATTCAAATAAGACTGTGGCCCATTGGCTTCTCTGGAGATCACTTTGTCTCTTACCCTGGGTCCTTTTTAGGGAAACAAGTCCTTAGGATCGCTGATTGTTTGTGGTGTGTTAAGGGCGTTAACTGTCACTGGTGAAAGAAATTTCCTCTTGGAGCTACTGTGAAATTGTCCTTGGAAATTGAGCATTTGAGTTTGGCTGAAGAGGCAACTCAAGTTGAAGTTGGGAAGGGAAGAGTGGGGACTTCCAGGCCTGGCAGTGACCTCAGGCAGATGAGTGGACGGCTTTGAGAAACAGTTCTTTTCTGATCTTTGTCTATCCCTTGGGTCTCTCCAGACCAGGTCCAGGTTGTTCTGAGCCAAGTAGCAGGCCCTGAGGCTGTATTAAGGGCTGCCACTCATGGGCTGGTTCTTGGAGCCCTGCAGGGAGATGGACCACTTCCAAATGAGCTGGCGGAGCTGAGGGAGCAGGCTCGGGCTGGTAAGAGCTTCATGGTCTAGTGCTGATTACAGCAGATGTGAGAAGGGGTGGGCTGGCTGTTTCGATGAGGATATGAGAATTTCTGATTTTACACCCACCAGGTCCTAAGAAAGAAAGCTGGATTCTTGTCAGGGAGACACATCGGGTGCTGGACACACTGTTCCCAAAGTTCTTGAAAGGTAACACCAGCTCCGGGCTTCTTCAGCCTTGGGCCCTGCCTGGAATCTCCAGTCTCAGTGTCTGTTCCCTACCTACAGGACTGGTGTGCAGGATGGTCTCTGAAGCTCTCTTGATACTGATAGTCTATAAACCAAGTTGCTCTTAAAGCACTTGCTTCATCCTGCCCCTTTCCATGTGCTATAGCTGATCTCTAACTGCGCAAATGAAATTTTAGCCTCATCTTCTGCCATAGATCATCCCAACAAAAGAGCCCAAGTAGTGCAGAAAGCTGCACCAGCCTGTGTTTCTGCTCCCGTAACCCGTCCCCAGGTTCAGCCCCGAGCCTCCTTCCTGGCCTCACCCTGTGACCTCTCCATAGGACTGCAGGCTGCTGGCTGGAAGACAGAGAAGCACCATCTAGAAGTGGATGAGTGGAGGGCCACATGGCCCCTGTCTCCAGGAAAGAAGGTCTTATGAGCAGCCTGGCTAGAGACCCAGAGCCCAGGACAGGAGCTTGGAGCCAGGACAGGAGCCTGGAACCCAGGACAGGAGCCTGGAGCAAGGCTGCTTCGGCCACAACAGGGTATTAGAAGGGCGACTTTATTTTCGCACAGGCAAACTGCCATGACCAATTGGCCACCACCTTGTGGGAAGTGACAACCAATCAAAGACTGGACCCCAGGCAAAAAGGAAGGGAACCAGTTCCTTCCCACCACATTCTTGCCCCTTTTCCTCTTCTGAGACCCACTACAAGGTCTCTACCCTCACTTTCTCTGAGGCTCAGGCTCATGGTATGGAACACATTTGACTTTAGGCATAAAAGCCCCAGAGGAACACAGCCACAGTCATCATGAGCAGAGCATTGAGGTTGACCACACGGGCCCAGCCAGGGTCCTCACTGATGTCCTCTAGCCGCCTGGTTGTTGCAGCCACCTCCTCACTAGTGGGTGGAGGACCCCCTGACCCACTCCGGCTCATTCCACAGAACCAGAGAAGGCACTGGCGGAGCAGGCTGGAGGCTGGGGGCTGGACCTCTGGAAGAAATGGGGTGTATAAAGTTAGTGTGAGGGGAGGCAGCCCCCCTAGCCCCACGACACTTGCTGGAGCATGCCTTACCTTCGATCACCACTGCATGTTCCTGGTACCCATTCTGCACAGGGGCCGGGCTTGGGCTTTCTAACTCCTCGGCATCTAGGTCCTCTCGTTCTTCCTTGCTGTGGCGGAGACTGAAAACCAGGCGGTGGAGCTGGGAAGTCAGGGAGAAGGGGCCGGTGGAGCTTGGCTCTCCAGCCCAGGTCCAGCCTGGCATACCAACTTTGTCACTGCCTCCCTAGCCCCCGGCCTGGCCTGCACACTCGCCTAGGCTCAGCTCACTCAAGACTCCTTTCCAGGCTGGCCTTTGCCTTCACACTGCACCTCAAGCTCTTCACCTGAGTATTAAAGACAGTGGCCCTGCCCAGTTCCATGTTTCGCCCCAAATTTTGTGTCTACACCCAGAGTTGTAGTTCTGCAGACTGGCCTTACAGTTCTGGTCACAGTGTGTTCCCATTGTCATTTGTTCTGCTTCCCCCAAATGTCACTTAAGTAAATGTGCTTGCCCTGGAAATAAAAATTGATACTGCAGTCCCAGCCTTCTTCTACCAAGACTCGGAATGAAATCTTGAGCCTTTCTCTGTGGCATTCATTCCTTGAAGCAAACTGGCTAAAGGGTGAAGATGGTTCTTCCATCCCGGACAGTTCATGTTTGGTCTCCCAGTCCCCTGCAGGCCAGCACTTACATGCTTCTGTGGGATGGGTGCAGTGCACAGGGAGATCACAAGTGTGAGGAGGCCAGAGCAGATGAAGAGCACAATGGCAAAATAGAGGTAGTGGACCCGGCAGAGGAGCGCTGGGCAGGCTGAGGGTCGCACGCAGCTACCCGAGCCAAAGAAGAACTCGGGTATGAGCCGTGCTAGGCCCATCAGCAGGCCCCCGACTAGTCCCCAGAAAGCACCCTGCAGGAGAAACAGCGTTAGCCTCCTCCAGATGCCCCAGCCTCGCCCAGCCTCCCACGACACGCCCTCCTCACCTTCTCGTTAACTCGGGGCACGAAGAGTGCCAGCACGAATACTGCAGACACTGGAGGGGCCAGGTAGCTGGAGATAGACTGGATGTAGTCGAAGAGCTGCCCACCCTGCGCCGCCTGCACCACAGGGAGCCAGGCCACTGACACTGCCACAATGAAGACCACCCAAAGCCTGCGGTTGGAGACAATCGGATTTTACCAAGGACCCACCTTCCCGATTACCCTGCTGGTGTTCCGTGCCCACACCCCAGGTTCATTTATGGCCATACCTTCCAACTATCAGCAGCTCCCTATCACCTGCACGGGGCCGCAGGCGGGTGTAGATATCCATAGTGAAAAGTGTGCTACTACTGTTAAAGATTGATGCTAGAGAGGACATGAGGGCAGCCAGCATGACTGCTAGCATGAGTCCACGCAGACCTGTGGCCAACAAGAGCTGTCAGGCCAGGGCCATTAGTGTGTTCAAGGTGGTGACAGATTGGCAAGAGGTGACCCTCCCATAGGCAGACTCCGCAGGCTTGGCCAAAGGCAACCCACTCCCAGCCCTCACCATTGGGCATGAGCTTCACAACAAGCTGTGGGTAGGCGATGTTAGAGCAGCCCACCTCGGTGCCACACACTTGCTTACACACCTCAGGTACCACACATGCAACTTCATCTGCAAGGAAGAAGCCATAGGTGACTAAGAAAGACTAATCTGGAAAGGAGGATCTCTGAAGCCTGGTGTGGACTGGGGATCCTAGAGATGGTGTTCCTGGTGGCATGCAGGACTGAGATACCAGCTTCCCGAGTCTTAGGATAGTATAAGAGACAGGCACTTGGGTCCTTGCACAAGAAGGTAGGGGTGCTGGTTGGGGCACAGTACTATTGAGTCTGGTGTGACGCAGACATTACCTGGGTAAAGAATGCGGCTGATCATGCCCGGCATGACCATAAGGAACATGGGCATCAGCTTCAGGTAGCCACACAAGATGCATCCAGCTTTGATGTGAGTCAAGTTCTTTCCAGCCAGGCAGCGCTGCACTATTACCTGTGATGGGGGCAGGGGCTGCTCAGCTATATGGGCCATCTCTGTACCTCACCCCCACAGGCCTCGCCTCCACTCTTCATGGCCTCTTAATGCTAGCCTTCACCCCTACGCTCATACTCAACCTCTAGCTTATGGAGCCCCCTACTACATTTCCATCCTCAGATCCTGCCAGTGGATTCTGACGTCTAGATCCACCCTGGCGTGATTCCATCAGCTCAGGCCCTGCCTTCAACCTAACTCCAAAGGGTGGTGTCAGCCAGCACAGGGCATTTAAAGTTCCGTCCCAGGTGTGCGCACACACACCACCCCAAACCTTGACCTCACCTGGTCGCTGCACCAATACCAGCCTGAGACAATGGTAAGTCCCAGGAGCAGTGCAGGCCACGGCAGGTCCCCTGTCACCGGGTCACGCAGTAAGTGATAGGAGTCGGGCCTCGGTTGATAGCAGGTGCTGGAGATGTTGCCAATAGCAGGATCCTCGGACACAGTCAGTGAAGTCACTGCTCCCAGGTATTTGTCGAAGAGACCCGAGTACCCGCCCACTTCATGGAAAGCTGTGCGGGCAAGGCTGTCAGGGGATCTGGCCCAAGTGTTAAGGCCCTCCTTAGGACCCACATGGCAGAGACAAGCAAGATTCCGACCCCTAGGTTAAAAGCTCTGTGACAGCACAGATCCAAGTCCTGCCCGCCCACGTTGGGTAAACCTTACCGTAACCAGTGAGGATGAAGGCCCCGGCAAGAATGACAAATGTCTGCACAGTGTCCGTGTACATCAGCGCTGCCAGCCCTCCTGCAACGACCCTGAGTCAATGCAGGACCACACAGCTGCTGGACCCTGGCACCCATGGTTTTTGAGAAGTACCCATTCTAGAGAACAAATGTTATAAAACCGATGCTAGGCTTGTGCACTGGGGCACCAGGAAGCAGAGTTGGGTTTTAGAGTCTGCCGATGCTTTCTTGGCCAGGAATCCATGCGGTGCAAGATTCCCACAATACACTCCTTGGCCTGTTTTCTCAACTGGGTAATATGGATGGCGGGGGTGATTCCCCTAAGGCCCAGCCCTTGGTTGCATCCTATCCTGCAGCAGACCTCCAAGCCCGCTTTGGCACCACTCTACCCAACTCTCTGTGTGATCTGGGATCCTGAACTGCACTAGATTTAGCCAAAGATCATGGAGACTGACCAAGTCAACTCTTCCGCCATCCAAGAAGGGCAGGAGCTTCCAAATCATCTCCAAGCCAACTCTATCACCAGCCCCAAGTTCCCCGCCCCCCACAGCCAGCCCCGTGCAGTCAGCCACCTGTCACAGTATAAATCATGGTGATGCCCAAGAGTGCAATGACGGAAGCGTAAATGTTCCAGCCCAGGGCCTGCTGTATGAATACCGCCCCGGAGAACATGTCCACCTTTCAGGAGGGAACAAGCATAGATCAGAGGCAAAGGCAGTGATGCAGGTCCACCGCCTGCCCCCGAAACCATCCATCCATCCTGTGTGGCCACACCTCAAAAGTCCACTCAGTTTTCAAGGACCTAGTCTTCCCGGGTCCTAACCACTGTGCCCACAGCTTTTCAGACCTGCTCTACTCAGCCACCCGCCCCCGCCATGATTCTTGCATTTCTCCTTGGTCCCGCCCCCTCCAGAGCTCTCTGAAGATCCTCATTGGGTGGTTCTGCCTTTCTAACTCTACTGCCCACCGCACATGCGCACCGAGATCTTGGTGAAGATGTACAAAAAAAGTGAGAGCACCGACAGGTAGAGGCGAATGCGGCGTCCACCAAAGCGCTTGCGTAGGTACTGAGGCATTGTAATCACCCCGGCGGTCAGATACACAGGCACGAAGAGCCAGCCGAGTAGGAGCACCACAAAGAGCGCCTGTAGGAACAAGGGACAGCCCAGGGTGCTTCTGTCTTAGCATCTTACGCAGACCTGCACTAGTCCTCACACCAGGACCCAGAGGACAACAACGCGAGAGCCTGAGCCCTGAACAGGAAGAGAACGGAATCTTGACCTCTTCCTGGCACCTTAACTAGAGCCCGTTTTCACGTACAGGCCATCACCTCCGACCAGTCTCCCCCAAGGAGGTCTTTACGGCCCCTCCCTACCTCTCTAGCAAATAAACCTGTGTGCACTGGCTCTCCAGACTGACTCAGCATCTGCCGGGCTCCTCCCTTCCTCCAGCCACCCAAGAATTTTATCCTCAAAGGCTCAGTTCAGAGATCTCCTCCAGGAAGGCTCAAACTGTCATCTCTCCAACCCTCCGAGATGAGCCCAGTCCCAGGGCTTGGCCTCCTTGTTTTTGCAAAGGACTTCAATTCAGTCTCGAGATGCTCAGAGACCACAGTCCCAGAGAACATCGGGACAGGTACTTCTCCATCTGCGAGCTGCCTGCCCCACTTCAGAGTGGAGTACATAGGTCAAGGCCTACCAGGACTGATGCTGGCGTATACAGAAAGTCAGGAGCAGGACCTACCTGTACTGTACTGCCTGCAAGCTAGCATGTGATCCTTGCTCCCCGCCCAACCTCACCCCACAACTGGACTTTTCCAACTCATTCAGATCCCCACACCAGGAACCTCCCCACGGTGTGGTCTTTCCAGGAGTTTCCACTGGGGTGGGTTATCATAGAAAAGAAGACCTCACATTCCACTCAAATCCAGCCACAGCCAAGCCGCTCGCCGCCCCGGTCCCTGCCAGGCCCACAAAATGACCGCTGCCAATGTTGCTGGCGAACAGAGAGGCTCCAACCTGGGTGGCCAGAAATGAGGGTGAGGTAGGCTGCTCCTCTAGGGTCCCTCCCATCCCGTGGCCCAGCCCCTCTCACCGGCCACCACACCATGTTTCTTCCTGCCAGGAAGTAGCCACCAACGGTGCCTCTGTTGGTTCTGAACATAGACTGGGAAACAGAAGTGGGGGGTAACTGGGATTGGGGCACAGCTTTGGACTTCATTAGCTTCCTCAACACATTCCTCAGCCTTGTTTCAGGCTGAAGATTAACCAGCACTAGACTCCCCAGATTGTCTGTCCCCTGACCCCCAACCTCCTCCCAGACTCCCAAAACAAGTCAGGCCCTAATCTTAGTGCAACTGCCGGAGCCTAAATGTGGCTGGCTTCCAGCCTGACTTACCTGGCGGCTTCAGATATGGGCTGCAGCCATAATGAAGACAGGGAAACAGAGACCTCATTTAGAATGCTTAGCTTAATGAAAACCCACTGATACCCCCTACCCACTTTTGCACGGTCCAGAACATATGAAGACAAAGAGTTAAAGATTTGCTTGCCTACTGGACCTAGGTTTCCCCCTCAACTATCCAAGTACCCTTCTCCCACCTCTCTCTGAGGTCTCCCTAAATCTTCACCCTCAAGCCCCAGAAGCAATTCCCTATCAAATCCCCCTCAACTTCTCACCCACAAGCCAACACCAATGACCAGCAGGAAATACGCAGCAATGACCAGAATGTCAGCAGGATTGTCAATCAGGACCCTCTGCTCCCCAAGTTCAGAGCCTCCCTTCATGCGTCCCTCCATTCTCTCCAGCATCTGCCCCTCAAAGGGCTAGTCCCTGGATTCTCCCAGGGGAAGGATTAATGGTTACCTCAGGAGCACTGAGCCGACAAGTCCCCCAGGTCTCAACCTCCCTCTCCAGCTTTATTTAGCTGAATCAGGTTCTATTAAGGCCGAAGGCTGGTCCTGGGGCGCTGGGCCCTTCTGAGTTCAGGAGCATGCCTTCCTGGGTTTAGGCTCCATCCCATACCCAGTGTTCCAGGCAAAGTCACTTCCTGTAGTCTCTGAAAATACACTTCTAGCTTCAATGTAGGGAGCCTGGCTTAGGCAGCCTCTAGGTTCTAATCCAACGCTGGCAATGTTGCTCCTCTGCCAGAAATCCTCCATAGCTCCCCATGACCGTCAGTAGGAAGTACATGCTTCGCAGGCTGACTGCCCAGGCCTGACATTGGCCATGCAAAACCTAGAATGAAATCACGTTGCCCTCGCCGCTCCCCTGCCCTTCTCAACCCAAATCCTTTCTAGTTTCTTTTTGATCTATCCTGGGAATTTTTTTAAATTTTATTTTAAAACGTTTTCATACAATATGTTTTGGACATACTCATTTCCGTTCCTCAACTCTTCACAGATCCCCTCCCCTCCCCAATCAACTTCATATTCTTTTTCAATGTCAAAGGAAGGAAGGAAGGGAGGGAGGGAGGGAGGGAGGGAGGGAGGG
>CABHPQ010152670.1:0-19780 GCA_902168405.1 Peromyscus aztecus
TTCTATAAATGAACAAAGACCAAAATTAAAAATATGAATAAATGACTTTTTCTTGGAAGGTTTAGTAGCAAATTAGGAGAGATCAATTACGGACTCTTAATGACTTTCAAAGATTATTTGAAAACATTTCCAATCTATGAACTGTTGTTGGGATAAAAAATGATGAACTGAGTAATTTGCTCAAAGCCTTAGAGGGTGAAAAGGACTTAACTAGTCCAAGAGAATTATCAGCTGAAGCTGAGAGAGAATTGGCTTTGGTGGAAAAGAAAGTACAGGATACACATGTGGATCATGTGGATCCAAAGATTGATTGTATTTTGGCTATTTTACCCTCTAAGCATTCTCCTACAGGAATTTTAATGCAGAGGGAAGATATTATATTGGAATAGATATTTCTATCAAATAAACAGAGTGAAAAATTAGAAACCTATGTGGAAAACATAGGTTTTCTCTGAGTTAATTTTAAAAGGAAAATTGTGATTTCATCAATTAGCAGGACAGATCCAGCAGAAATTGTAGTACCTTTAACTAATAATAAAATTGACAAATTATAGACAGAAAGTAAATGCTGGCAAAGAACTTGCAGTAATTTTTTTTGGGGGGGGGGTGAGATTAACAACAAATATCCCAAAAGATACCACTAAGATGACAAACCCTACCTAAAGATCAGTTTTGGACTGCAAACTGCTCAGGACAATTTTGGGATAGCTAGCTGAGATGATCCAGCCTCACAGACTACTTGAACAAGGACTTGAGACAAGCCCTGTATTTTCACATTATGCAGAGACTGGACAACAAATGATATAGCTACTTCTCCCCAGACTTGACAATTAACCCAAAATTTTTATTTTCAGGATCACCTAAAGATGCCATTGCCCCCAGACAGCAGAAAGTAGTTTTAAGAAAACGATGCCCACATTCCCAAGTGGTAGGGTGGGTGGTCTTTTTGGTCTTTCGATGGATTATGGATAGTTGTCATTGTTTAGGATAGTTGGTTACACTTGTTAATTGATAATGGTCAGGAAAAACATCTAAACAAGGAGATCAGATTCAGGGTTCTGGTTTGGAAAAAAAAAAAAGAAAGAAAATCAAAAAGAGGATATAGATAAGAAGTAGATTATTGAATCTACTCTGAAAAGAAAAAGGGGAGAATATAGATATGATAAGATAAAGAGGTAGATTATTCAATCTACTTTTAAATCTACTTTTAAAAAGCAACTACTAGTTTTAAATATTTTACATAGAATTGGATTTTTTCATATTGTATACAAATTATGTATATTGATACAAATTCGAGATTGATTTTGTTAGAAAATTCTGTACATTTATTTCTAATCTTGTTCAAGGTATTGTACTTATTTACAGGTCATTTAACAGTGTAATGCAAATTGCTAGTCCTTGCAAGTTATTATTACCAACTAATTAGGATATAAGAAATGTAAGTTAATAGTCATTACAACCAAACTTGTAGTCATATTAGATATGTTTTCAAGGTGAAACAGAAATATATTTTAGATAGACAGGTCATCTGCAAACACTTCAGAGATCTACAGAATACAGCATTTAAGATGTTTTAATAACATAGTTTCTTTTTTTTATGACAATGAGACATGTCTGCTCCTGGCAGCATCAATCTACTTCAGAGATGATGATGGGCATTGAAGAAATTCCATATGGAGTTAACTTTCGTTGTGGCAAAAGTAAGCCACTAGGCAAGAAAGGGCCCTTACATGGACTGCTGACAGTATGCTGTACAAAATGAACAAGCAGGGCATAAAAGAATGGACTACTGCACCTTGCCATGACAAAGTAGGACAGACCTTCAGAAAATACCACTTCACAGAAGAGTCTGTCTGATATGCTAGGCCTGTAGGCTGAAGTTGGATGCCCCAACATTGCAGAGAAATCTAGGGTGACTGTCCAGACAGCCAACTGTTTCTGTCAATTCTCACATTTTTTAGAAGTCATTTGTTTGCACTTCCTGCTTACTTAGGTAATATTATTTCCCTCTTGGGTTTCTGAGGGAATTAAAGATTAGATAGTTATAGTTATAGTTTTCCTTGTTAACAAATTCAGAAAATAAACTCACTAAAGATGTGTAAAGTATATAAGTTTGAGAGACATCAAAAGATAGTTTTCAGTTTGTAATACAAGTTAGGATAGAACATGAATTAGGTGCAACATTTTGGACTCGACAAAACAGGATAAATAATGGAGTATTTTCTCTGAATTTGTCAAATGTTAATGGATTGGACATTATTAATGTAATTCTTTACTTTATATATTATATATAGTTATTGTACTTATTGTATATAGTTTTTCTTATATTAGTCATAACCTTCTTTTGTTATTTTAAACAAAAAAAAGGAAATGTGGTGATATATTGTGAACCTCAATAGAGCTTGCCTGGGGAATCAGAGGACAGAACTAGCCACTAAATCAGACATAGAGGTCAGGCACTGGTGGCACACACCTTTAATCCTGTCACTCAGGAGGCAGAGATCATGGATCTCTGTGAGTTCAAGGCCACACCGGGCTACATGAGAGAAACAGAACTAGGCAATGGTGACACACACTTTTACTCCCAGGAAGTAATATGGTAGGACACAGAAAGGTATGTAAAGCATGAGGAAACAGGAACTCAGTTTCTTGAGGCTGAGGATTTCATAGAGGTAAGCTAGTGGTTGACTGTTCTGCTTCTCTGATCTTTCAGTTTTCACCCCAATATCTGGCTCTGCATTTTCTTTTAATAAGACCATATTGCAATTCATGTTACATAGTATAATGTCTTTGAAATTCATCTATGTTAAAGATATTTCCTTGCATACACATAGCATTTTGTTTATCTCCTCATCCATTAATAAACACTTGGAATGAGTTCCATCCATTTCAAAGTTCTTGTTCAATTCACAGGCAACAAGAATACTACTGCAGGATCTGATTCATGAAAAGCCTCTCCAGTGAGGCTTTTTGACATTGTCCAGATTTTTGACAATGCTCAAGGTTGTTGCAATGGGCTACAATCAGTACCTGTTCTCCTTAATTGTGTAAACCTTTTCTTCCTCCAAGTATGGCAGAGCTCTGGCCTGAAAATCACTAAGAAGGCTAGACTTGTGATTCTCATGAATCCATGTTGAGATAATATTGTTGTATACTGTGAAGATGTGTCTCTGTCAGTCCTTACCTGCCTACATCACCTCCTGATTGGTTTAATAAAGAATCGAATGGCCAATAGTCAGGAAGGAGAGGATAAGTAGGACTTCGGGGAAGTAATAGAAACTCTTGGAAAGAATCTCAGGTGGGAGATTTGCCAGTCATCATAGAGGAAGTCATGTGTATGGTACTGAGGAGAGGTAACAAGCCATGTGGCAGAATGTAGATTAATATAAATTGGTTAATTTTAGTTTTAAGAGTTACCTGGGAACAAGCCTAAGCTAAGGCCAAGTTTTCATAATTAATAAAAAGTCTCTGTGTTGTTATTTGAGAGCTAGTGACTTAAAGAAATACCCACTACATTTGGCACCCAATATGAGGCATGTATATTCAAGTATAAGGCATGAGAAAGCTCAGAAAAGTTCCAGAGATGGAGCCTGAAGTGGCTTCCTAGCAACTACATTCTCTCTGCAGTCATGGTGCTGGCAGCTTACAAAGGTGAGGCTCTTTTAAGAGGCCATGTTGTGCAGTCAAGCTATGAATAGGGACTATGAGAAGCTGGCATATTACTTGTTGGGAGACTAGGTAGATAGGCCTGCCACGGTGTGGGCCCAGCAACTCTCCAGAGCAAGGGCAGGTAGGCATAGCTTTTGGCTGTTGCCTGTCAGCATGAGGTTTGGCTTTAGTGGAAGGGCAAGCAACCCAGAATCAGTGGGGTAGCCTGTTGGAACAACCCAAAGGGGGTATAACCAGCCACCAGCAGCATGTGCTAAGCAGAGTCATTGAAGGAGCCTACAGATGCACAGAACAGCCAAAGAAACATTTTTCCAGAGCCACCTTGCACAGATGCCGCAGTCTCTCTGGCAGTCTTGTGAGTGTTCTCTGTGGGCAACTGCCCAATCCTGTTGGGTTGATGGAGACAGGTGGTCTGGCCCTTTAAGGCCCTGGATCATGCAGTCAGAGAATGGCATCAGGCAAGCAGAAAGCCAGGTCCAGATCCAGAAAACCTCTGAACAGGTACAGAATGATTGAAAATGTGCTTAATTGCTCAATAAAGTAAAGAAAATGAGTATAGACAGTAAGAGGAAAAAATAGTTTGAAAATAATAAATTGAAGTTTTTAAAGAGAGAGTGACGTAATATAAAAAGAATAAGCCATGTAAGGATGGAAAATAACATAATGGGGCATTTGAACCCTATATGCTGCTTTATTTACTTTAAAATTTTTAAATGCTATTGAACAAATACAACAGCTACTGAGAGACATTGGGTTGTGGGAAAAACTGCTGAATTAAGCCATACTATATATTTTAAGGATGTCTTAACTTCAGAATAATAGTCAGGAAAAGTGCTGTGTTGGGGGAGAGGTTATGCCTTTGTTTCCACAGGAAACAAAAAGCTATGGATTCTTTCAAAATTAATAAAGATCAGATTTGACTAGAAGAGATCACCTGAAAATCTTGGCTGCAGACATCAAAAAAGAATCTACCCCCAAACAAAAACAAAAACAAAAACAAACAAACAAACAAAAACCCTAAATGACAGGTAACATATATGCTGATCTCTCTACATGGGAACAGCTCTCCGACTGGATAAGACAAGATTAATCTTGTTGGCTACAGAATCCTCATGACAATTTGTTTATGCAGTACAAATGAACTTATAAAGTTTACAGCTGCCTTTTACCTTCTCAAACATGGAGTAGAGAATCATCTTCAGCTGATTTGTGTGCATCACACATTCCACACTTTAAAAGTTTGTGTGTTTTCAGAAAAAAATGACAAGATTTCAAAGAAGACAAGACAAGTAGCCCAGGTGAACCAGTCTCACAGAATGCCTCCATTGTTTCCTCAAAAATCTGCATCCAGAACAACATCCAAGTGTCTAGCTAAGATGGTCCACCACACAGACTGCTTCAGTCAGGACTTCAATTAAGCTCTGTACTTTCCCATCACACAGAGACTAGACAACAAATGATACAGCTAACTCTCATGGACTTGGTCATTATTCCAAATTTCTCAGGGTCCCTTAAAGATAACAGGAAGCAGTTTTAAGATCACAATGCCCACATTCACAAGAGATGGGATGGATGGTTTTTGGTCATTTTGTAGGTAATAGATGTTTGCCATTGTTTAAGGGGATTAGTTGCAAGTTGTTATTGGTCATGGTCAGGGAGAAAATTAAGCAAAAGAGGCTAGTTTCTGGGATTTCTTTCTGAAAGGAAAAACAAGGGGGTTATAAGAATGATATGATAAAATGGTGGATTATTGGATCTTCTTTTAAATTAAAAAGCAACTACTAGTCTCAAATATTTTACATTGTTATGGATTTTTGTATATTGATACAATTTTAAGGTTATTTTTTATTATAACATACTATATATGTGTGTGTGTGTGTTTCTACTCTTGTTTAAGGTATTGTACCTATGCAGTATATTTCAAAATGTAATGTAAAGTTACAGTCTTGAAAACTATTATTGCAAGCTATTTAGGATAATTAAGAAATGCAGGTTAGTAGTTAGTCATCTATAGAAATCAAACTTGTAGTCATATTAGGTATGTTTTCAAGATTAAAAAGATATATTTTAGGTAGATAGGTAGTCTTCAAACACTTCAGAGATGTAAAGAATATGTCATCTAATACGTTTTACTAACAAGGTTTTTCATGACAGTAAGATACAAATCTGTTTCTGGTAGCATCAATCTAATTCACTGAAGATGATGGGCATCAAAAAACCTCTCTATCAGAGTTTGCTTTCAATGTGGCAGAGCTAGCCACTGGGCAGGAAACTGCCCTTGCCTTTACTGCTGACAGAATGTTGTCCAAACTAGACAACCAGGACACAAAGGAAGTTCAGACACTGCTGAACTTTGCCAAGACAAAACAGGACAGTCCTCCAATATCCCTGCCACACAAAAAAGTCTGTCAGATATCTTAGGCCTTTAGTCAGAAGGTGGGTGCTTCAATGTTGCAGAGGAAACTTGGGTGACTGTCCAGGCAGCCAGCTGTCTCTGTTATTTTTGTAATTTTGGAAGTTGCGTACTCTGCATTTCCTATTTACTCAGGTAATATTTTATCCTTCTCAGGTCTCTGATAGGGTTAAGACTAGATAGTTATAGTTTTACAGTTTTCCTTATTACCAAATTCAAAAAAGAAACTCACAAAAGATATGTAAAGCTTATAAAGGTTGAGAGACATAAAAGCTTAAGTTTTTATCTAAGAAAACATTTTAAGAACTAAAAAGATATTTATTTTGGTAATACAAGTTATGATAGAAATTAATTTAGGTACAAAACTTTGGACTTACCAAGATAGGATAGATAATAGAATACTTGCTCCAAAGTTATCAAATACAAATGGACTGGATATTGTGAATGTAATACTTATCTCATAATTGTTCTTATTGTATATAATTTATTGATGTTAGAGAAAGAGCCTTTTTTGGACTAAAAGAAGGATATGTTGGGAAAATCTTTTAGTACACTGTGTGAAGATGTATCTCTGTCCTTCCTCATCTGCTTAATACACCTTCTGATTGGTTTAATAAAGAGTTGAACAGCCAATAGCTAAGGAGAAGAGGATAGGTGGGACTTCCATGGAGAGATAAGAAGTCTGGGAAAGAGTCTGAGGTGAAGGATATTCTCCAGCCAGAAACAGAGGAAGCTGGGCATATGGTATTGCTGAGAGGTAATGAGCCATATGGCAGAATATATATTAATATAAATGGGTTAATATAAGTTCTAAGAGATAATTGGGAACAAACCTAAGCTAAGGCTAAGCTGTCATAATTAATAAAAAGTCTCCATGCCATTATTTGGGAGCTGGCAATCCAAAGAAAGACCAGTTACAGATCCAGCTGCCTCTGGTGTCTCTATCTGGTCAGTATGGGGTTACAAGTGCACATCATCATTCCTGGCTTTTCTACTTGGGTTCTGGGGATTGAACTCATGTCCTTGTGAAAGTGAAGTAAGCACTTTATGGCCTGAGCCCTCTCCCTATCTGCCTGAATTTTCTTTTTGTGATAAAGTCTCATTTCATAGGCCAGGATGGCCTGGAACTCCTTGTGTAACCTTAGCTGGCCTTGACCTAATGTTAATTCTCCTACTCCAGCCTCCCAAGTGCTTGGATAGCAGGCTTGAGCCATCATGTGTATGTAACCTTACAATTTTATATATATATATATTTAGTGATTATATATATATTAGTACTTTTGTGGAATTTCTATTTCATTTTTTTCAAGGGGTGTAGAATTTTCCCTTTTGATTTTTTCAAATGTTGTTAAGAAAAATATGAATTTTTTTGATGAAATATTTTTAAAGCTCTTTCATTCTGTATTATTTCTTGTTGATTTTTTTTTGTTTAAATGATGTGCCCATTGACGATAGTGTAGTATTGGTCGCCAATTGTTTTATATTTGAATCTATGATTGGTATAATAAAGAGCTGAATAGCTAATAGCTATGCAAGAGAAAGGATAGATGGGACTGACCAGCAGAGAGAATGAATGGGAGAAATCTAGATTCCAGTGAGAAGCAAGAAAAGAAGAAGGAGAGGAGGACACCAGGGGCCACCACCACCCCCAGCCACACAGCCAGCCATGGAGTAAGAAGGAAAGAAAGACATATAAAATAAAGATAGGTTAAAAAGCCCAGAGGCAAAACATAGTTAAAGCGAAAACTGCCTGCCACAGTGCAGGGCAGCAGCATTTCAGAACTGTGGGTTGAAAGGAGTTCCTGGTCAAATTCACCTCTGACTGGACCTGCAAAGTTTAGACTTGGCTTTCATGACCAGAGGAGCAGGCAGAGCCAGCCACCAAAGCTGTTGAGGAAGTCCTAGTCATGGCACTTAGCAGTTTAAAGGCTCACATAGTCAGAAAAGGATAGAGATGTGCAGTAAGACAGATCTAGATAGAAAAACAAAAAACCTCTGAACAAGTTTAAAAATGTGTGTAGGCTTAAGAAAGAAAGAAAAAGAATATGGAAAGTCATAAAAAATGAATAGTTTAAAAACATTAAAGTTTCTAAAGAGAGAAGTAAAGTAATATAAAAAGAGTAAGCCATGTAAAGATGAAAAATACATAGGTAGTCTGGATTCTATAGAGTATTGTGTTGATTTTGAATTTTTAGAATGCTGATGAGCTAATGACATCTGCTGGGAGACACAAGATTGAAAGAGGGACTAATGAAATAAATCAGCCTATATATTTTAAGAATACCTTAACTTTAAAATGAAAGTCAAAAAATGTATTTGTCAAATGGGAGTCAAAAAAAATGCTTTGGGGAAGAGATTATGCTTTTGTTTCCAAAGGAAATGAGAGGCTGTGGAGTTTTTCCAGGTTAATATGCATCAGCTTTGATCAGAGGAGACCTTCTGAATCTTGACAGGTGATAGACATCAACAAAGGTTACAGCTAGTCTTCCCTGAATTTGGACATTATCTCAATTTTCTCAGGGGCCCCTAAAGATGCCTTCACCCACAGACAATAGGACGCAGTCTAGAGAAGATGGCACCCACATTCCCAAGAGGCTGGGTGGGTGGTTGTTGGTTATTTGGTGGGTTGTGGATGCTATCATTTAGGGGAATATAGGAATATAGAATGCAAAGACAATTATTAATCTAAGACATTTTGCATTGGCATGGATTTTGGTATATTGATACAAATTTAAAGTTATTTTTGTTATACTGGATATATGTTCCTATTCTTATTTGGGGTATTGTGCTTATGCAGCATATTTTTAAAATGTAATATATAATTAAGTAACAAGATTAGTAGTTAATTTATAATACTCAAAATTGTAGTCATGTTAAGTATGTTTAGAAGGTTAAACAGGTATGTTTTAGAAAGATAGATGATTTTCAAATACTTCAAAGATTTTCAAACACTGGAGAATATGGCTTTGAGATGTTTAATAACCTAAGGTTTTTCATGATAATGAGACACATCTGCTCCTGGCAGCACCAATTTACTTCATAAAAGGATGACGGGCATCAAACATCATATGGAGTTTGCTTTCAATGTGGCAAGGATAACCATTTGGAAAAGAAACTGCTCTTGCCCTGACTGCTAACAATATGCTGTAAAGACTGTACCATCAGGACACAAGACAAAGACTATTGAACTTTGTCAGTCAAGAAAGGACAGTCCTTCGAGATTCCTGCTTCACAGAAGAGTCTGCCAGATATTCTGCAGGACACAGAGGAAAGCGATTGATGAACTTTGCCAAGATAAGGTTGGACAGTCCTTCAAATTTCCTGATTCACTGAGAAGTCTGCCTGATATTCTAGGCCTGGAGGCTGAAGATGGATGCCCCAACATTGCAGAGGTATTTTGAGTGACTTCCCAGCCAACCAAATGTCTCTGTTGTTAGATAATATTATATCCTTTTGGGTCTTTGATGGAGTTAAAGACTAAATAGTTAGAGTTATAGTTTTCCTTAGTCATGATAGAAAGTAAATTAGTTATAAACCTTTGGAATCACTAAGATGAGATAGGTAATGGAGCATTTCCTCTGAATTTTTAAATCCAAATGGACTGAATATTTGAAACATAATTCTTACTTGATAGCTATTTTTGTTGTATATAGTTTTACTATGTTAAATTTAAAGCCTTTCATTTTTATTTAGACAAAAATGGAGAAATGTTAGTTTAAGATGTGTTGTATTCGTTTATGCTGTGGAATGTTTATCCAATGATGCAAAGTTACGTTACATTTGTTTAACTCTGTAAAGATGTCTTACTTTGCCTGCCTAAAAACACCTGATGGTCTAATAAAGAGCTGAATGGCAAATAGCTAGGTAGGAGAAAGGATAAGTGGGGCTGTCAGGTGGAGAGAGTAAATAGGAGGAGAAATCTAGTCTTGAATGAAGAGGAGAAGGAAGAGTGAGAAAGGAGAAGGCGAGGAGGACACCAGAGGCCAGCCAAGGAGTAAGAAGGAAAGAAAGATATATAGAATAAAGAAAGGTTTAAAAAAAAAAACCCAGAGGCAAAGCATAGTTAAATGGGATAACGGATAGTTTAAGTTAGAAAAGATGGCTAGAAACAAGCCAAGCTAAGGCTCAACATTCATAAGTAAGAATAAGTATCCATGTGTTTATTTGGGAACCAGGTGTCAGGCCCCCAAAGAGAAAGAAGTAAAAAAAAAAAAATCAACTTAAGTATGTCTTTTCTGAGGAGATGGAGTTTCTTGTAACTAGCATATGATTGAATCCTGCTTTCCTTAATGCATTTAGCCAGCCTATGTATTTAGTTACCAGATTCAGTCTATAGCTAGTGAGTTATTTCTGTTATTCTGTCTTCTGGTTGATTGTATATCTTTTGTTCATTTCTTCCTTTCTTGCTGTTTTCATTTCTGGATGTACTGTACCAGTTAGTTTGGATGTACATTCATGTTTTCATGCTGTAGCTTTTGTTTGTTTCTAAATGCCAGATTACCTGGAGCATTTCTTACAATGACACTTTAGTGGTCATTGAATTCCTTATTTTTTGAATGTCTTGGAAAGACTATTTCTCCTTCATTTCTTCTTTTGTGATCATTTATTTACTCTTTGCTGAAGTTCTAGGCTTCAGTGACCCTTCCGTCTTTGTGTCTTATGTATCTGAGATATAGTTCCTTGATACCATGCCCAGATTTCCCTTCATTGCTGACAGATCAATTTGTTGGCCAGAGTATTCCTAGCTGGTAGGTTTATTTTCCTTTCATTCATCTGTATTTTGTCATCTGTTTTGTTTTGTATTGTTTTGAACTTCTATTTGAGGCTGGCCTAGGGTTTGCTATGTAGATGAGGCTAGCCTCAAATTCACAATCCTGCTGTCTCAGCCACCTTCCCAACCCCACCAATGCTGGGAGTACAGGTGGGCATCACTATTCCTAGTTGTGGAGAACATTAGACGCTCCTGAACTGAAATGTTTCTACTTTGGAATCTGGTGTTAGTTTAATGGTGATCTTCTTACATGTGACTTAATATTTTCTTTTCTTGCTTTTAGAACACTTCTGGGGGATTTTGGCACCACAAATATAAAGTATCATGGAACTGGCCTCATTAAAGTGCATCTAACTGGCTTATTTTATTCATTTTTTTAGTAAGTATGCCAACAGTGGGTTTCTTAGTGATATTTTCATGCATGTGAATCAGTGTGCTTTGCTTACCTTCATGCTTGCCCATATCCTCTCTTGTCCCCTCACACCTCTTTCTCTTCTTCTTCCTCCAGGACAGCATTTCTTCTGCTTTCTTACCCCTGAATTATGATTCTGTAATTCACACAGTCAGTTGTTTATAGATACAGGTTTATTTGTGGGTTTTCTGTTCCATGGTCAACATGTCTGTCTTTGTGCCAGTTCCATGATGACATTATGGCTCTTTAGTTTAATTTAAAGTCACAGGTAGAGATGCCTCCAGAATTGCTCTTTTTGCTCCGGATTGCTTTGGATAGTTAGGAAATTTTGGCTCTATACGAATTTTAGGATGGATTTTTTTTTCCATTTTACCAATAACGTCTTTATATTACGATGAGTGTTACATTTAATCTGTAGATTACTTTTGGAAGAATGTGCATTTGGAATACATCCATATTGATCCTCTTAGTCCATGATCATGGGAGGTATTTCTCTTATTGTCCATCTTCTTGTGTTTGCTTTGATGTTTTCAGCATATGGATTTGGTAGTTGTTTTGTTTGTTTGTTTGTTTTGGAGACATGGTCTCATTATGTAGCAATGAGTGTTCTGACACTCACTATGTAGACCAGGCTGACCCTAAACTCACAGAGATCCACCTCCTTCTGACTTTTGAGTGATGGTATTAAAGGCATGTGCCACCATGCCTGGCTACATGTAGGTTTTTTTAAATTATTTCTTTTATATTTGAGATTATAATATAATTAAATCCTCTTCCCTCCAAATATCCCCATATACTTCTCCTTGTTCTTTTTCAAATTCATGGCTTCCTTTTCATTAATTCTGTTATATTCATACATACATACATACATACATACATACATACATACATACATACATACGTATTCCTAAATACATAAATGCAACCTGCTTGTCTGTATAATTCCACTTGTATGCATCTTTTCAGGAATGACCATTTGGTATTGGATAATTAATTAGTATGTTCTTCCCTTAGAAAGACTTTTTCTCCCACTTTCAGCCTTTCTTAGTTCCCTATATGTCTTTGTGTATATCTGATAAACATTCTTGAGAAGCACAGAGTTTTGAAAGACTATCCTATCTTGTCTTGGCACAGTTTGGCAGTCACTTTCTTCTATGTTCCAGTTTGGACAGCATACTGTCACCAATTGAGGCAAGGACAGTTTTTTCCCCAAATGGCTAGCTTTTGCCATGAAGGAAGCAAACTCCATGCAGAGGTTCTTCAATGTCCATCATCTTCTTTTAAAGTAAATTGGTACTGCCAGGAACAGACATGTCTCACTGTCATGAAAAGCTTTAGGTTACTAAACACCTTAAGGTCTTTAGTCTTAGAAATGTTTGAAGACCATCTATCTATCTAAATATATGTGTTTCACCTTGAAAACATATATAATATGACTAAATTTAATCATTATAGGTGACTATTAACCTGCATTTCTTAATTATACATTGCATTTTTAAATGAGCTACATAAGCACAATACCCCAAACAAGAATAGAATCATACATATAGTATAACAAAATTATTTAAATTTGTATCAATAAACCAAAATCCATACCAATGTAAAATATTTTGAGATTAATAGATGTTTTTTGGATTAAAGTAGATTCAGTAACCCACCCTTTCATCTCACCATTTCTATATCCTACCCCCCGTTTTTTCCTTTAGAAAGAGATCTTTGAATTTAACTCCTTTGTTTAGCTTTTTTTCTGACTATGACCAATAACAACCTCCCCTAAATGATTGACAAACATCCATAGCCAATCTTTTGGGAATGTGGGCATTGTTTTTTCTAGAATGCGTCCTGTTGTCTGGGGGCTCTGGCATCTTTGAAGGACCCTGAGAAAATTTAGGGTAATGATTAAGTCTTGGCTGGAGTAGTCTGTGGGGCTGGACCATTTCAGCCAGCAGCCTTGAAGCTGTTCTAGATGTAGAACTCTGAGGAAGCTGCAACAGAGACATTTGAATCACCTGGGCCATTCATTTTTATTGGTGTCTGGTCTCCTTGCTCTGAAAATACATAAACTTTTAAAACTAATATACATATCTGCTTTAATACAAGCATAGACTGTGTATGGTACACAAGTCAGCCAAAAATGATTTTTTTGTTCTATGTTTGAACAGGTAAAACATACATCACATGTTTTGTAGTTTTTTTCTAGGTTTATTTTTTTTTATGTCTGTAGCCAGGATTTTCAACAGGTCTTCCTTTATCAAATCTGATCCATATCAACCTAGAATGAATTCACAGCTTATCATTTCATGTGGAAATAAAAGCATAACTTTTCCCCCAACCTAATACATTTTTTACTTACATTTTGAAGTTAAGACATTTTAAAAATACATAGGTTGATTTAACCCAGTAGCCTTCATAATCCAATGTGTCTTAGCAGCTGTCACTCATTCATCAGTAGTCCAAAAATTCAAAGATAACACAATAACATACAGGATTCACACTCTCTGTGTATTTCTCATCTTTACATGGCTTATTTTTTATTTTACTTTACTCTTTTTTTAAGGACTTTATTTTATTATTTTTAAACTATTTTTATTCTATGACTGTACATATCCTACTCCTTTCTCTCCCAAGATAAAATTGTATATTTTTATATAAAATTATATAAAAATGTATATTTTTAAACACATTGCAACCTGTTTACAGGTTTCTTTCATCTGGATGTGTCTTTACTGTGTATCTGTAATCTTTTTTTTCTGCATGAGCAAAACTTAAACCCCTGTATAACTTAGCTCATGGCATGCTGGTGGCTAGCTCTTCCCCCTTCAGTTTCGTGGGATTCTAGCCTCATGGCAGAGGTATTGGGGGGCCATGCTTACCACTCCAACTCTGAAAAGTTTTTGGAATAATTTGAGAACCACTGATACTATTTCTTCTTTAAAGATCTGATGAAATTCAGTAGTGTTACATCCAGACCTAGGCTTTTTTATTGGGTCTCAGAGTACTGGGATTACAGGTGTACACCACCATTCCCGATCTCTTCTTTCTTGTCCATAATTTCATTTACTGAGGGTGTCCCCTCTTTATTTTCATTAGTTTAGTGTAGATGTAACCAACTGTCTTATTGAATAAGAAACACAGAGCCAATTCAGAGAAGAAAACCAAGAGGTCAGAGCCTTACCCTTCCTGCTCCAGCGATCCTCTACAGCCAAGAGAGACCTACTTCCTGTGTGTTTGTCTTTAAATAGACTTTCTGTTTTGCCTTCTCATTGGTTGTAAACCCAATCACATGACTGTCTCGTCACTGCCTGTCTGTAGGTCACTCCAGGTCTTCTGTGGTTGGTATTGAGATTAAAGGCGTGTGTCTCTAATGCTGGCTGTATCCTTGATCACACAGAGATCTACCTAGCTCTGCCTACCAAGTGCTGGGATTAAAGGTGTGCACCACCACCACCCTGGCTTTCACTATGGCTTGCTAATAGCTCTGACCCCTAGGCAACTTTATTTATTAACGTACAAATAAAATCACATTTCAGTACAAATAAAATACCACTATAGTTTAGCTAAAGTGTTATCATTGTGTTTACCTTTTTAAAGAACCAGCTTCTATTGATCCTCCATGTTACTTTGATTTCTACTATTTGCCATGATATTTATTATTTCTTTCTTTCTAACTTTGGGTTTAATCTTAAAGAATGAACATTAACTTAAAGAATAGTAAAACATTTCTTCTTTTTTTAAAGATTTTCATAAGAACAGGCTTTACCCACAAAGACTTATTATTGCCTTTAAGTAAACTGCAAAATGTTTTGTTTATATGTGTGTGGTGGCCTGAAGTTGGTGCTGTGTGGCTTCTTCAACCATTCTTCACATTATTGTTTGAGATAGGATCTCTCACTAAACATGGAACTCATTGACTTGGCTATGAAGAATGGTCAGGGAGCCCTAGGGAGCCTCCTGTCTCCATCTCTCTACAACTGGGATTGTAGATGGCACACTACCATGGTGGGTTTTTTTTTATGTGGGTGCTAGGGATCCAAACTCAGGTTTTCTTGTTTATGTGGTTAGTACTTTCCAAGATGAGGAATCTCCCATCTCCTGTAAATGTAGTTTGTTGAGAGCACCAATTTAAAGTACTAAAGATCAAGTGAAAAAATGCTACAAAAGAGATTTTGTAAGGACTGAATATATTAGTGTTTTATCTATGCCTAAAAATGAGACAGAGCGAGCACTTTAAAATGCAGTGACAGACTGGGGCCTTGTGTCAGTGGTGGAATAGCATCTAGAACGCAGCACAACACACCCTGGGTTCAGTTCCCCACAGCACCATCAAAACAACTGAAAAAAAAAAAAAGCCATCCAAGTACTTCATGCATAGCTTTCAGCGATAGTAGCAAGCGGTATGCTTAACGTGTATTTATTGTCGTAAGTATAGCCATGCCAAGGACCCCAATGCCTCAGACCCATGGGAATGATAAAACCTTCCCCGGATCAGGTTCAGAGGGATGGCAAAGTCTTCCTCCAGTCCAAGGCCATGTTACAAATAATTGACCTTTAGGTAACACTAGTGTATGTAAAAAATACCAACCACAACTTCCTCCACCAAGACGGCCCCAACCTAAAACTGCTCCTCTATGGAGACCTCCTACTAAGATTAGAATGCACCTCCCACTAGTTCAGCTACAAACAATAAACCTGCCTTCTGTCTCAGTGGTGTATAATAAACTAGTGGAGTTTCCAGCCTGCTGGCTCCTCCATCAAACTACATTGCCCACCCGATCTCAGCTTTTCTGCGTGTGTGTGTGTGTGTGTGTGTGTGTGTGTGTGTGTGTGTGTCTAGTTTCTTCATTACCCATCATCCCAGTTGTGGTCAAAGGCACCCCACCAACCTCCCCAAATTGCTTCCTTTTCATTAATGCCACATCTGTATTCCATAACCTACAATTAAAACAAAACCCATAGAAAGATCATGCTGGACATTTACCATACAGAATAGAGCTAGTGAAACAGAGACTTGAGATCTTAGGTACATCAAAACAAACATCATGGTAAGTAATAAAAATTTCATCTCTCTTCTAGTCCATGTTTATGCAGTGAGAGGTCTGAACTGAATGACCTGTTCTCTGGGTCTTCATTAGCAATCTATGTGATCTTAGTGGACGATGCCTTTTCATTCTTCCCCTTGTTGCAGACAAGGCCAGCTGGTCCTCCAAAGAATTTCCAAGGCATGCTGAAAGGTCTGCTTTAGTAAATTATTAAGGCCCCAAGGCCTAACAATTCTACGGAAAGGTCATTTGTGCCAAACGATGTCTTAATGGCATGATTGTACTTGATTAGAGTTAGAGAAAAGGGAGTAGACTGACATTTCTGAATGTGCTTTTGAATACAACACTGACTGTGTAATTGCCTGTCACATTCCTTTTCAGATGAATAAGAGAAATAAATTATCGGTGTTCAATAGACTCTCTTTTGAAAATAATTTAATTTAATCATTGTTGTATGATGCTCCTCCAAGTTAATCAACAGTATCTTTTCAGTTATATTCATGTACATATACAGACCATGGAGAATATTTCTTATGTTGTAACTGGAATAGTGAGACAATAGATGCCTAGTTACTATCAAGCAAAGTTTCCAACTTTTAATAGAATTTATTCAGACTTTGTAAGAAGTGTATTTGCAAAAAAGATCATTGACTACAGATGACCAGTATTAAAGGTGCTGGTGTCAGCAGGACCTCTCTGGGATTCTTGGTGGGCTTCACATCAAGGAATTAAATTGAATTCATCAAGGGCCTGATTTTTTTTTTTTACTCATATCTTATCTTCCCAACCAGAATCTAGAATACTATACTCATTCATATCTCCTATGGTATAACCCTGGTTCTTCATGTTCTAGAGAGCGATAATGTAAAAGTATATGATGCATGCACAAATACAAACTATTTCTTTTTCCCCATCTCTAGCTACGTTCAGCCTTGCTTCCTTCAGTTCACAATTTTCTCAGCAGTATTGTAGAATCTAGTTATAAAAGGGAATCATAAACAGAAAAAATAACTAAACTATTTAAATACACAATATCACAGGCAATGCTACGAGATACAATGTGTACTAAGGCAGGTGTTGCTAAACTAATCACAGAATACATTTTTCTTATTATACTTTATAGTAACATCACTTTGATTGTCATAATTATTGAGTTTAATTTCTGAATCATTGGTCTACTGGCAAAATATGAGTTCTAAAATTTTAAAAGCAATTATCATACAAATAATGAATAAATACTTGTTGTATCTATGCATGGTGATATACACATATCACCCATATCAGCCCAGCATATGAGAGGCTGAGAAAAGAGGATCATGAGTCAAGGCCAGCCTGAGCTAAATATTGTTTCAAGGTAGCCTGGGATATATAATGTGATCTTATTTCAAACAGAAAATTGAAAAGCAAACAAAATTTTTCATATGTACATTAAGTCATTAATTGGAGAAATAGCAAGATGGTAAAACATGTTTAAAGATTATTTAAGAAATGTTATCAACACACTGGACGAGGTGACATTTACTTGTAATAACAGAGCTTAAGAGGCTGGGGCAAGGAGGGGAACAGAAGTTCAAGTATGGGTTACATAGCAAGACCTTATCAGAGAGACAGACGGACGGACAGACAGACAGAGACAGAGAGAGACAGAGACAGAGAGGGACAGAGACAGAGAGACAGAGAGAGAGGGAATAGATAAATAAATGAAAGAAACTTAAAGTGTTTGGGGAGCCAGGAGATGGAGAGTACGATGTTAAACATAAATTAGGTAAGGTTTCACAGGACAATGAAATCATGTTCTCTGTAATTCTTGTTTCTATCTCATAGAGATGTTAGGAAATGTTAACAAGGTGACTCATAACTGTCATTCCAGTAACTTCCATGGCTAAAGAGGATTGTTGGAGCCCAGGAGGCTGAGGTCAGCCTCAACAGAAAAAAGTAATAATGAGAGGAGGAGAAGGAGGAAGAGGAGAAAGAATAAAATTAATCAAGGTGAAAGAGAGATATAGATAGATAGATAGATAGATAGATAGATAGATAGATAGAGATAGATAGAGATAGATAGATAGATAGATAGATAGATAGATAGATAGATAGATAGATAGATAGAGAATATAACATGTCATTCATACTCTCTGGCCTCTAGCAAACAGTAAAATGGAGTAAATCCTCAATGGCCCACATTACACTGAAATATCTGGCTGCTTTGTTTAACATCTCCAAGTTTTAGCAACTTTTCTTTTTACAGTTTTGGAACTTGAACCAAGGACTTTCTGTATGATAAGCAAGCTCTGTACTGTTAAGGTTTATTCTCAGCCTTCTTTTTATTTTTTATTTCAAGACAGAGTCTCACCAAGTTGCCTAGGCTAGCCTTGAATTTGTAATTCCCCCAAATTAGCCTCCGTAGCTGGGGTTATTTATTAACACTAATATATCCTATTATAAGTAACAGAATACAATGGAAAATAATACCTGTGAAAGCTGAGGCAGGAGGAACAAAACTTGAATGCCAGCCTATATACACAGAGACCCTTTGTCTCAGAAACGGAAAAAAAAATCCAAAAAAAACAAAAACAAAAACCAAAAAACAACAACAGCAAAATAAAAACCCAGAAGAAAGAAATGTGAGCCTTAAGAGGATGGATTTCTTTTTTTAACCCATCAACATGGTTCTGTTACTGACCTGGTATTAATAGTGTAGACAACATTCTGCCGTTTCCTTAAACAACAGAAACTTATTTCTCTGGGTTTTGGGGACTAGGAAGTTGAAAATCAGTGCGCCAACATGGCCACTGTCTGATGAAAGTCGTCTTGGCTGATTGTCAATGGCTGCATTTTTGGTCTACTCACATGTATGGCAAAGGATGTTTCGGGGTCTCCACTCCTTCAGACAAAAACACAAATGTCATCATGGGTTCTTCATCCTCATGCCATCATCT
Organism: Peromyscus aztecus; assembly: GCA_902168405.1. Classification (NCBI taxonomy): domain Eukaryota; kingdom Metazoa; phylum Chordata; class Mammalia; order Rodentia; family Cricetidae; genus Peromyscus; species Peromyscus aztecus. The sequence goes on from CABHPQ010152670.1 coordinate 19,241, forward strand.
GAACCTAAGCACCTATCAAAAGGTCTTCCTTGTCACATGATCCTGTTAGGAGTTAGGCTTCTACTTAGAGACCCACAGTATGTCTGACAGACATTTTAAACACGACCCTCTGTACTGGGACAAAGAATGGGAATAAAAGAGCCATAGATATCCCTCTATAAGTTTTCCAAGATGACTAATAATAATAAAAAAATATACTGTCAGCAATCAAGATTAGCAAGCCAGTATGAGATGTTTCAATGAGATTTCCATTTGGTTTATGACTCTGGAATTACATATTTTTTGTTAATTGTTCCAACTTATTCTGCATCAAGTAGGTTCTAGGTTTTACTTTGAAAAGCACAGATTTTGATAATCTGTAAGGTTATTTAAATACCGAAAATGCTGATTAGGAAACTGAAAAATTCATTAGAAGTCCATTGTATTGTCTTTGTGTAAGTATATATTGTGAACAAAAAACACTGTTGGTGACTTAAAAATCTGAGGAAGAATTATATATGATGTTTAGCTTTGCAGAAAAAAGACACAAAGGCAGAAAGG
>CABHPQ010152671.1:0-14108 GCA_902168405.1 Peromyscus aztecus
ACAGTTTAGGGGAGTTGGTTCTCACCTTCCATCTTGATGAGACAGGGTCTGTCTTGTTTTGTTTGCATCTCCACCTCCCATCCCAAGTAGGCATGCTGAGATTGCAGGTGATCACCATCACTGAGCCATCTCCCTGGCCCACAGGTCATGTTTTGCTGTGTACTACATCCATGATTTGGAGGCCCTATGCCAATTATGACTTTGGTGGTTTGGGGAGTATTGAGGGCAGGGTGGTCTTCACTGTGTAGCTCAGGTGATCCTGCTTCATCAGCCTCTCAAGTGTTGGGGTTACATATGTGTGCATGCTTTTGTTTCTCACTACCTGGTAATGATCTGCTTCCCCCAAACTTTGCTTTTGGGAATTAGTGTAGGAACTGAGTGTGACAGACAGTCCAGGTTCTGTAATACTGTTTACTTGGGAGGCTGAGAAGGAAGGGAGCATCGAAAGTTCACTGCCAGCCTGGGCACCTTAGAGAGACCCTCTCAAAATAAAACATAAAGAGGACTGGGGGTATCAGTAAGTAGTAGAGCCCCCCCTTCCCTGTCGTCCTCGTTGTCCCCTTCAGTACTGGGGACAGCACCGTAGGGGTTATTAACACTTGGCACCATTGCGCTTTGCAGTTACGTGGCTCCACACTAGGTGGCCCTCTTCTCCGTCCCTGCCTCCCCACCCACCACTTCTTCTGACTGCTTTCTCCCATAGGACATGATCCATATTGCAGACACCAAGGTCGCCAGGCGCTATGGGGATTTCTTTATCCGGCAGATCCACAAATTTGAAGAGGTAAGACGTCTAAGAGAGTGGCTGATAAGCCTGAGGATAGAGATGGGGCTTTAAATTTTTTTCATGTTTCTTCTTAAGAAATGTGTGATTGGCCCTTTAACTTTCCAAGCTTGGCTGGCTGGCAGCTTGAGGAGCGGATTGGGCCCAGGAGTTGCTGTGTCAGCCCTTTCTGGGGTATCTCTTTCCAAGATCTTGGTCTGCGGGTGGCCCTGCAAAGGGTGCCGCTCTCCTCGCCCTTCCTGGTATTTCCTAATATGGGTGGATTTGCTGCTGAGTCCCTCCTTCCCCAGGTCCCGGTTAGGGTGTTTTCCAGCTCAGGCAGGTCTGGCCAGTGTCTGCAGCCTGCAGGACTGGAAGCTGTGTTTGACAGACCTGGAGCTCCCGTGTTAACACTAGGAAATGTCGTGTGTCAGGCCAAAGAGCACCAGGTTGTAGGGCTCCCAGGTTGTAGGGCTTCTTTGTCCATCTCTGAGCCACTTGGAGGTACCTGGAATCCTCCGACAGGCCATGCTCCTTCAGGTCATGACAGCGGGCTCCGTTTTTACTATTTAGCTGTCTAAGCTTGCCTGTCGGACAGTGAGTGGGACTGTTCTATCAGCGAGAGGCTGAAGCTCAGCTGGTCTGGCCACCCTGAACCCCTGGCCTGTCTACGAAATGGGCAGAGCAGTGTAGGCTGTGGGTTTGTCAAGTGAAGACAAGAAAAAAGACTGAGGATCCAAGGAGTGCCTGGCTTTCTGTGGCCTTCTGTGGCCACAGAGGGGCTCCTGGGAGTCTGGCTTCCTGACTGTGCACATTGTTGGGATAGGTCCCAAAGATACCACATCTAACTTAGCTTTATTTCCCTTGTAGCTTAATCGAACCCTGAAGAAGATGGGACAGAGGCCCTGAGGACGCTCACGAGGAGTCAAGAACCTGTTTTGATATAGATGGGAAGCATTCTTGTCACCAAGAAGCCTTACCTAAGTCAGCCATCAGCTGAGTTGAAACTTGTTCAAATCAAGGACTGGATGTTTTAGGGCGCTCTCAGTAAAGGGTCTTTGTTGGAGCTGGATTTGTGGTCTCATTATTATGGGCAGATCTGTGGCTTTGGCAGCAGGCCGTCCGTCGTTTCCTGTGTACGCTGCTTTCCTGGTGCATCAGACTGCAGAAGCTGAGTTCTTTCGTCCCTGTACTCATAACATACTGTGTGCTTTATAGGGTGTTTGACCTGCCGAGATTTGCATAGCATGGTAGTGCAGTGCTGGGCGCTGGGAAGAGGCCGGGACATCTCTTACTACCAGGGGTTGTGCAGACAAGTCTCAGACATGCTTCACCCTTACGGCTCAGGTTTTTGTGCAGTGTCCCATTTCTTTGTTGAGAAAGTGGATCCCGGGAAATTGAGTAACTTGATGGGGTCATACAGTTCTCAACAAGCCAGTCTTCAAACTAATTTTATTACCGCCTCCCGTCAGATTAGTACCTGCTGCCAGACAGAGCTGGGCCTGCTCTGCAGATCTGTTTAAAATCCTTTTTGTACGTGGTGGCAGGGGTTGTGTGAGACAAGGCTGTGTACCCCGGGATGACCTCAAACATAAGCCAGCTGTCTCAGTTTCCCTACTGCTGGTTATGGATGTGTCGTCGTGGGGCTTTCATAAAGCTTGATGAGTATGGTGTTTGCACCATGTGTACAGTGCCTGCAGAAGCCAGATGGGGCACCGGATCCCTCTTAGCTGCTGAACCATCGCTCCAGCCCTTTTTTGGCTTTTTTGAGACAGGGTCTTGATAAGTGGCTCAGGCTGACCTCGCTAGCAAAGTGACCCAGAATGGTCTCAGACTTGTAATCATCCTGCTTGGTAACGTAAGGTGTTTGGCAGGTGCTAGAGCTGGGCAGTGGCTTTCCCTTTCCTGGGTGCTAAATGATGTGCCTGTCACCTTGGTGTCTTGGCTTGTCATCCAGTGCCTGAGTTTGGTGCCTAGTGCAGGTGACTGCAGGGCAACCTGTACTCTCTGAGCCAAGAGCAGGAATGGGCAGGATGCTGTTTGCGCCCGTTGGTTGCCTGGCACATGGTGGTGCTCTCTCGTTTGTTCCTCCCCCACACTTGGAATTAAGCTTTCTCTCCCACTGATTTGTCTAACGCCTGCAAACTATTGATGTGACCTTCTGTGGAAGGGGATATGTGTGGATAGAAGCTATAGTCCCGTTCATCCAGATGGGCTCTGAATCCAGTGACAGGGATCCTCACAAGAGCCACGGTAAGCAGAGACAGAGGAACAGACGTTGGGTTTCTCAGCCATGTGCTGAGGACTAGTTCCTGGAGAGCTTGACTTTGGACTTTTGGCTTCTGGTACAATGTGATTTCTGCTCTAAGTTTCCAAGTATGTTGTGATTTGGTATAGCAGCCCTGGGGACAGTAGAGAACTTAGAAGATGGAATCCTGTATCCACAGGGAACCTGGCCAGGTACCACGAGGCAAAGAGGAGGACCTAGTATGGAAAGACCAAATCCTATCTTTTTATTAATTTAATTTTTTCATTTAATTTTGCATCCCGACCCGTTTCCCACCCACTGCCTCTCCTCTGCCCCGCCCATCCACTCCTCCTGTTTCTGTTCAGAAAGGGGCAGGTCTCCCATGGCTGTCAACCAAGCATGGCATATCAAGTTGAGGTAGGACTAAGCTCCTCCCTTTGTATTGAGGCTGGATGAGGCAACCCAGTATGGCGAATAGGTTCCCCAAATCCTATCTTTTAAACTTCAGTGGTGGATAGGTGATAAATCATGCTTTCTGTATCTGACAGTGATATGAGCTGTGGAAAATTATGGGCAATGTCACAAGGGTAGTTTGACCCAGGTGTGGTGGCTCCTGTCCACACTTGGGAAATTGAAGCTGGAAGATATGGGGGTTCGTGACCACTGTGCAGGGTGAATGGGGAAACGGATTTTGGACAAGATAAGGGAACACACTGATAGAGATTCGAGCAGAATCCTGAAGACAAATATTACAGATAGCTCAGGCAAGTGTTTACCTACAGAGGAAACAGACACCGAGGCCAGAGCACATTGGATGCAGAAGGAGAGCCAGTTGGTACAGATATGTTGAGTGGGAGCCTAGAGATCATCTGTAGGTGATGGAAAGGGAGGCAGCCTGCGTGAGGCAGGAAGCCATTCCCCACCAACGAGTTAATAGAGCTCTTTGCTAGTTCCAGAGCCAAAGGGTGGAGTTCACATATAACCCAGGGCAGCCTGGTTTTAAAAACTGTTGTGCTAGGACACAGCCCCGCTTCCCGATGGGAAAAAGCAAAAGCATTCTCTCTCTTAATATGGAAAACATCCAAGCACTTGTAAAACCCTTGGGAATTTTCCAAGCACTTCATCTGTGACCGCCCGCGCAGGAGCCTAAGAGTGGAGTCGGGACCTGCCATGCTTTGGATTCCTCCATCTTCTGTCCAGTGCTAGCTCCCTGGCTGGGGGAGGGTGTTGTACTCACACTCCTAAAGATGCCTCCTGCTGTCCCAGCAGCCCTGCATTGGACAAAGGTGGCTCCCCTGGGCTAATTCCTGCCCCCTCAATGGTAGTTTTAAAAATTCAGTTTGGGCCGGGCAATGGAGGCGCACGCCTTTAATCCCAGCACCCAAGAGGCAGAGCCAGGCGGATCTCTGTGAGTTCGAGGCCAGCCTGGTGTACAGAGAAAGATCCAGGACAGGCACCAAAACTACACAGAGAAACCCTGTCTCGGAAAACCAAAAATAAATAAGTAAAATTAAAAAAAATAAAAATTCCATTTTTGCCAGGCGGTGGTGACACACACCTTTAATTCCAGCACTCAGAAGGCAGAGGCAGGTAGATATCTGTGAGTTCAAGGCCAGCCTGGTCTACAGAGTAATTTCCAGGACAGCCAGAGATACACAGAGAACCCCTGTCTCAATAAAAAAACAAAACAAAACAAACAAACAAAAAAAAAGTTTTAAATTGTATTTATTTAGCAGGGTGGCACAAATACAGGACAGTTTGCAGGAGGCCTCCTACCATGTGCCCTAGGATTCTCAGACTCAGTAACAAGTACTTTTTACATAGTCCCTAGGCTCAGCCTGACAGCCAGGACTCCACACAGAAATCCCTGTCTTGGAAACAAGAATAAACAGCCCCTGGGCTGACACTAGAGGTGCAGATTTTCTCTGTCCTTTCTCATGCTGGATCAGGGACCTGGAGAGATGATGGCTCAGTGGCTAAGAGCAAGTACTGCTCTTGCAGAGGACCCAGGTTCAGTTCCCAGCACCCACATCTGGTGGCTCAAAATTCAAAACTATAAAGGGCTGAAGAGATGGCTCAGCGGTTAGGACACTGACTGCTCTTCCAGAGGACCCAGGTGCAATTCCCAGCACCCACATGGCAGTTCACACCTGTCTGTAACTCCAGTTCCAGGGGATCTGACATCCTCACACAGACATATATGCAGGCAAAACACCAATGCACATAAAAAAATAAAAACAAAATAAACTCCCTAAAAGTCCAATTCTAGGGCATCCCTGGCCACCTGCAAGCACATGTTGCTTATAAACTAAGCCTCATACACGTGCACAAATAAAAAGAATACTCAGGGTGTTTTCCAGATCAGTGGCCTGACATGGCTTCCTGGCCCTCCGCTTGCCTTAGCCAGGGTCACAGAGACCCGTGTGTGTGAGTGTCTGGCTCCAGATCACCCAGCCCAGTGGCGGGGCTTGGCAGCCAGCGCTTGTGTCGGGCAGGCACAGCTGAACCCCGCCTGGCACAGTGAGAAATGCAGCCAGTGGAGCAGCTGTCCCCACACGCAGGGCCTTGCTTCTGTCTTGCCCGGAGCAGAGCAGGCTGCCTGAGAATCCTTCCATACATGGCCAGAGCAAGTGTTCTGTTATCAGGGAATGGAAGTTCTGGGTGGAGCCGGATACCTACCAGAAGTTTCTGAATCAGTAGGAGAAGGCAGCATAGCACAGTGTGGGCATGGCCATACTGGGGTTTGAGCCCTCCCTGTCCCTGTGTGACTACAGCCCAAGTTACTGCTCACTGCTGTGGTTTCTCGTCTATAAAATGGCAAAGACACCTGCCTCCAGATTGTGCTGATGAGTGAATGATATAAAGATCTTAGCACGGCACTTAATGTGTAATTAGGGAATGAAAGCCATTATTAGCTGGTTGTGAGCTTGGCAGTCATAGACGAGGCAGAAAGGTCATGCGTGCAACAGCCTGGCAATGTCATGGTGGAGCAGGGCCCTGCAGGCTCCGAAGACCACAGAGGGCTTTATCCAGTCTTTCTCCACGGACCAAATGGAGAGTCAGGGTTTGGGCCCTTAGAGGCATAGCCCCGAGGCGCCTTTGGGAGACTCTGGGTTCTACCCCTGCAGCGAAGGAAGGACCAGTGCGAAGGCCATTTCACAGAGAGGCCGAGCCACTCCCCAGAGCAGCCCAGCAACAGGCACAGGAAAACCCAGGGGTTTCACGAGTTACAGAGGACAGGATTTGGCTATGGGGGCTGCTAGGTGGGAGAAGCCCGGCGCTCTGACTCATACAGTGGGGTGATGATGGAGCCGGTGAGCTGAAGACAGGGCTGGGGCAGGAGGGAAGAGAAGGCACGTGTGGGTAGGGGGGAGCCTGTGTGAGCCTGGCACGGTTCCAAGGGCACAACAGCTTGGAGAGGGACAGCCGATAGCTGGGGCTGGAATCCTGAGCGCTGGACTCCCGGACTGGAGTTGGGGTCTCAGCGCAGAGCAGCCTCTGAAGGCCTTGGGAACCTGTCCTCAGTTTCTCCCCTTCTCTTCTTCACTCACTTCCTCTTACACAGTGTACGGTGAACCCAAAATGGGCCTTTCCTTCCCGTCTTGCTCAGACGGTAGGGTGGCTCAGGATTGCCTCTTCGGCCAAGTGAGGCGGAGATACCAGCCCTGCCATCCTCGAATTCTGAGTGACATTTAGGATCTATGGGAACCTGAGAACACCTGAGAAAGGTTTCTTGGTAGCAAAGGCCCAGGCAGTGGACGACATATCCTCTTGAATGAGCAGCTGATAAATTCTCAAGGAATACGTGAACAACAATTAACACATCAGCAAGGTGGTGCTGGCGCACACCTTTAATCCCAGCACTCGGGAGGCAGAGGCAGGCGGATCTCTGGGTACAAGGCCAGCCTGGTCCACAGAGTGGGTTCCAGTACAGCCAGGGCTACACAGAGAAACCCTGTCTTGAAAAACAAACAAACAAAAAGGGAGGAGGAGGAGGAGGAAGAGGAGGAAGAGGAGGAAGAGGAGGAAGAGGAGGAAGAGAAGAAGAAGAAGAAGAAGAAGAAGAAGAAGAAGAAGAAGAAGAAGAAGAAGAAGAAGAAGAAGAAGAAGAAGAAGAAGAAGAAGAAGACGAGGACGAGGAGGAAGACGAAGAATTAGCATACCAATATCAGTCTAAGTGGCCGTGTGTGCTCAGGTCCTATATAGAATGTAGAGGCGTGGAACACGGGCCATAAAGCCGTGGATAGTGGGACGCACTCAGGGAAACAATGGCCGCCTGCCTGGCTTTGTGCCGCGGCTGCTTATTTCCAGCCAGCCTGCACTGCAGTCAGGTCAAGAGCCGGCTTCCTGGGATGGGGAGAGTTTCCAGGAAGAGGCTGAGGTGGAGGCAGGGGACCCGCCAGTGTCAAGGCCCCAAACCCCACCAGCAATTTCCTGAGGTGTTCCGGAAGGAGGTGGGGATGAGAAGCAGGGGTCTGTCCTGGTGCCTGGGGCTCTACATTCCTGTCCAGCCTGTTGTGAAGCCAGGTTTTTGCTCATTTCTGGTCCCACCCTACCCCTGGCCAGGTTCTTCCTTACTGCATCCACCACCCAACCTCCACGTCTTCGGAAGCTGGTGAATCCTGAGAGGTGGCCTCCTCCTCTGATCCTAGCTGGGGACTCAAGGGACCTCCAGGGCTCCCATCCTGATGGGCCCCTTCTGCATTCACTTTCTGAGCCTCTGCTGTCTCTACCCAGTCAGTCAAATGGAGCGCCTTGCTCTCACATCCTGGGCTTTCTTTCTATTCGCGCCTGACTCCAGGGAGGGTAACATAGCTTGTGTGTGCTCTTCATAACCACCATCCCCCGCCCAGTTAGCTGGTGTCCTGGGTCACCTGAGGCTGAAACCCACCCTAACTCCTAGATCTTGGACAGAAAGTACCACTTTTTGTTTGTGACAGGAAGAGCTCCTGGCGCTGTGCTGCACCAAGATAGGCAATTGGGAAGCAAACAAACCTTTTCCTGTGTGTGACAGCTCCTTCCCTATCACTTAGTCCTTAGAGAGGCCATCTTCCGGTGTCAGGACAGCTCAGGAGCCATTTCCGCTCTGTCTGCCTTTGACTTGCAGAGGGGCAGGTTATATTGAGAGGGAGAGGGCTCCCCCGAACAGTTGAAGCATAACCAGAGAACTCACTCTGCAGACCAACTCAGAGTCAAGTACTTTGACCCATCTTCCAGGTAAAATTATGTGCACAGGAGCACATCTCTTAGGGCCCTGCCGGCCAAAGGGCAAATAGTCCATTAGCAGTTATCACTGTTGAAAAGGAGATGAGAAACTACTAGAAGGCCTAGGTTGGAGGTTTGGGGGATGTCTGTCCAGGCTTCGCCTTGGACATCTTAAGGCAGAGCTTCAGCGTAACTGGAGCAGTCTAGGGTGGCTCTTGTTCACCAGCATTTCAGAAGCTCACTGAATGGTGACAACCAGCTGTGCAGTGACTTGGACACAATGTCTGCTTGATTTACCAGGAATACATCTTTTTTCAGGACCTGGTAATTATATATAATGAATTTCTCTTTTTTTTTTTTCTTTCTTTTTTTTTTTTTTTTTTTTTTTTGAGACAGGGTTTTTCTGTGTAGCCCTGGCTGTCCTGGAACTCACTCTGTAGACCAGGCTGGTCTCGAACTCGAAGATCTGCCTGCCTCTGCCTCCCCAGTGCTGGGATTAAAGGCATGCGCCACCACTGCCCACTATAATGAATTTCATTATGAGGTTTTCAGAGTTGTATGTAAAGTATTTTGATCATGTTCACCCCTCATCACACTCTTGTCCCCCATCCAGCTCCTGCTCACCCTCCCAACTCCCAGTTCTGCCCCTTCTGTTTTGTGTATGTGTCGGTAACCCAGTGGGCTTGATTAGGATTGTTGGCATAAGCTTGTGTAAGGGGTTACTTCCCAGAACCTGAGCCTCTCACCGGTGGCTACACCTCTGAAAACTTCCAGTAACTTCCCAGGGAAGGGTAGGGCCCCATCCATGACGAAATATCAACGGGCCCAAACCTGTGACATCTTTTGTAGGTAGTCACAGCTAATGTGCGTCCAAGAGTATAACAGCCAAGCCATACTCGGAAGACAGCGCTCTACGATATTCTACCTAGTCCTCAGGCCCTTACATTCTTTCTGCCCACTCTTCTGTGATGTCCCTTGAATGATGGAAAGAGTGCTGTAGATGTCTCAATTGAGGATTGGCCATTGAAGGGTCATTTATTCTCAGCACTTTGACCAGCTTTGAATGTCTTCAGTAACTGCTGCCTACTGGGTGTGGGGATGGGGAGCTGTTCTGACTAAAAGTGTCCATTGAGATTAGAAGAACAGCAATGGTTTCTCCATCCTTGGGCTTTTGAACATGACAGCCAGCGCTAGGCATGAATTTCCTCCTGGGGAGCCAGCAGAGATCCAGTCAGAAAGCGGTTGTTTACCCCCATAACAGACACGCCACTAATGCTTCAGAGGACACACCAGGCTTAGCACAGGAATACATCTTGATTTTGGGTTTTTGTTTTTGTTTTTTAAGACAAGGTTTCTCTGTGTAGCCTTGACTGTCCTGGAACTCGCTTTGTAGACCGGGCTGGCCTCGAACTCACAGAGATCTGCCTGCCTCTGCCTCCTGAGTGCTGGGATTAAAGGCATGCACCACCACTGCCCAGCCAAGAATGCATCTTGATGATGAAGAAAACTCTTGTAAAGTCCAAAAGACCCAAACCAAGTCCTGACTGCATCTGATGGCAGATCTCTGACCCCAGCGTCCTTGTGAAGTGCGGGAATGCATGTTAGTGAGAAAATACATACAATGTCTGGACTACCGTTGATGCCCAGTAAGTTTAGCTGTTAGTATTATTTATCAGCACGATCCAGTGGGCAAACACCTGTGTACAAAAAAATACCACCCAGTGTGGGTGACCGCCCAAATGCAGCCTGTGGGGCTGACCCTCAGTCTCCTGCAGAAGGGAGAGGATCCTCAAGTATTTTGTCCATTTTTCCGTCATGTTACTCATCGTCTTTGCATGATAGTTGTCTGTGACAGCTTACAGCTCTGTCTTCCACAGCAGCGGTCAGTTCCTCCAGGGTAGGCATGTGGAAATTCCTGTCTGAACTCAGCATGAACACCCCCCCTGGGGCCCTTCTCATTTTGAGGGCGAGTCCTGCGAGAAGACCTGAAGGCCTGGCTCCAGTCTGTGCCTGTCAGAGATGGCTTCAAGGAGGAGGTGGCATCTGGGTCAGGTCTCAGAGCCCAGATACAGTTGGGGAGAGCAGCAATAGGCATCTCACAACAGCCGAAAGCAGAGAGTCAGCCTGGCAGCCTGAGACCTTAACAGTGGCTGCTGCAAAGGGGTGGGGGTTGGGCTCCCAATCTGAGCGTGTTTGTGCCCCTAACAAACCTCTTCCTCCTCTGCACAGTTCAGTACATAGGGGGAACTCACTCAATTAGGGTGCTGGCCTGTTGGGTCTTTCAGTAGATTCTTTGACCAGGGCAGTCCCAGATGACAGTCACCATGAACCCAGTGACAGGCAGCACAGAGTCCTCTCTTCCCTGCAGAGCTTAGCTCAAGGGTGGCTCTATTTGCCCAGTCCCAGGAAGATATTCTAGAACACAGCAGGTAAGGACAGGATGGTCTGGAAGGCTAGGCTTATCTGGGATTCCAGGGCTCCGGCTTCCTGTGGGCGAGTGTCCTAGCAAATCCTGGGCTGCTCCGGCCCAGGAGGGTGGGGAAGAGGGAGAAAGCTGCCATCTTGCCACTGGGCATCCCACGTGCCCACTGCTCGCCCCAGCCCTGCTCCTGGGACTCTACAAGGCTCCCATTGTTCACTGCTTTGCCGGGCTGACCCCCAGGGAGCAGCTCTGAGCTGGGGGCCTGGGCCGGGCCTCATTCTCAGGGACAGCTTGGGTGGAAAAAGTTGCAAGTCACACCAGAAGCAGCTGCTAAGGAACTTGGGGAATCCTAGGCTAAGAACCCTGGAATCTGAGGCCCCTTTGAAAATGCAGTGCAAATTAGGCCACAGGTGGTCTGACTCCAGTCTGTCCAGCCTAGAGGGATGGTTGTGTGCACACAGCTCTCTCTCTCTCTCTCTCTCTCTCTCTCTCATCTATTTATCTTCCTCTCCTTCCTCTCTCCCTTTTCTTATAAAGCTGTACCTGCCCCTCTCTTCAGTAACACAGACTTCTCAACTTCCTACTAGTGATTTGCCTGAGGCCCTGGGTGGCTGAGTGGGAAAATTTGTACCTCCTTGTTTGGGGGCTGGCTTTATTTTCAAATTAGAGCCTAGGCATTGGGAGTGTGCCTTAGTAGTATACCGCCTTAGTAGTTAGTATATGGCCTTAGTAGTTAGTATATGGCCTTAGTAGTTAGTATACTGCCTTAGTAGTTAGTATACTGCCTTAGTAGTTAGTATACGGCCTTAGTAGTTAGTACACCACCTTAGTAGTTAGTATACCGCCTTAGTAGTTAGTATACCGCCTTAGTAGTTAGTATATGGCCTTAGTAGTTAGTATACGGCCTTAGTAGTTAGTATACCGCCTTAGTAGTTAGTATACCGCCTTAGTAGTTAGTATACTGCCTTAGTAGTTAGTATACCGCCTTAGTAGTTAGTATACGGTCTTAGTAGTTAGTATACCACCTTAGTAGTTAGTATACCGCCTTAGTAGTTAGTATATGGCCTTAGTAGTTAGTATACTGCCTTAGTAGTTAGTATACCGCCTTAGTAGTTAGTATATGGCCTTAGTAGTTAGTATACCGCCTTAGTAGTTAGTATACCATCTTAGTAGTTAGTACACCACCTTAGTAGTTAGTATACCGCCTTAGTAGTTAGTATACCATCTTAGTAGTTAGTACATCACCTTAGTAGTTAGTATACCGCCTCAGTAGTTAGTATACGGCCTGGTCTCGAACTCACAGAGATGTGCCTGTCTCTGCCTCCCAAGTGCTGGGATCAAAGGTGTGCACCAGACTACTGCCCGGCTTTAACTAATTAATTAATTTTTTTAATACAGTCTCACTGTCTGGCTGTGAATTTGCAGTCCTCCAACCTTAGCCTCCCACATAGCTGGAACTGTGCCTGGCTTCCCATGGCATCTTTCAAAAACCACTGTGTGTTTTTGTATCATCCAGCTCTGCTGAAACTTAATCTCCCCTTTCCCTACTGAACAACACTCAGGTTGTTTCCAGAGCTTTGCTTTTGTGAGCAATGGACATCACCGTGTGTTCATCCTGGAGCTGCTCGGGGATCACTTCTGGAAGTCAGTCCTAGAAATAAACTTGCTGTGTCGCAGGTGGAAAGCACTTCCTTCCCTTTTGCACGTGCTGATGTTGAGCCTTAGGCAGGTGACATTTTACTCAGGGTCTTCCAGGAAGTCACAGATGAGAGCACAGTTGGTGTGTGACTGGGCCAGCCAGGTAGGACCTGTGCCCACACCCAGGAACACACAAATCCACCTTTGGCTCTATGGAAGGAACCATGGGCCTCTGAGCAGCTGCATTATCAGGTGGCCAGGATCAGAGATCAGAGGTTCCTGGTGGCAAAAATGTCCGTCTTTCTTTCCTTCCTTCCTTTTTTTTTTTTTTCCAAGACAAGGTCTCACTATGTAGCCCAGGCCCCTGGAACTCACAGAGTTCTGCCTGCCTCTCCTCCCAAGTGCTGGAATTAAAGGCCACAAGAATATTCTTTGCCTCTAGGCCCTCTCTAAGATTTTCCATGAGGTTGCTTTTTTACAGGGGAGGGATGAGATACTGGGATTGAGCCTAAGGTCTTGCAATTGCTAGGTAATCATTCTACCCTTGACTTTCCTATCTATAGCCCATTCATCTCCTTTCTATCCCTCTAAAACTTGCCTTGAGACCTGCATGTGAAAATGAACGTGAGCCCTGGGTCCTAGATTATTCATCCCTTCTCACCAGGAATCATTAAATGCTCCCTCTCCCATCCGCCGTGGGTTTTGGCTGCTGTTTGTGATGGTTAATTTTCACCGTCCGCTTAGAATCACCCAGGACACATACATCTTGGGCCCATGTGAGTGGTCAGGGAGAAAGACATTCCTTGAATGCAGGTGATACCATCTGTCTTAGTCACTGTTCTAAAACTGAGGAGACACCATGATCAAGGCAACTTACAGAAGAGAGCATTTAATTGGCGGCTTGCAATTCCAGAGGATTAGCCATGATTGTCACGGCACTGGAACAGTAGCTAAGAGCTTGAATCTGATCCACAAGCAGAAGACCGAGAGAGAAAAACAAGAGATTGAGGCTGACACGGGCCTTTGAAACCTCAAAACCCACCCCCAGTGACACACTTCTTCCAACAAGGCCACACCCCTGGATCCTTCCTAAACAGTTCCACTAACCGGGAACCAAACATTCAAACAGATGAGCCTATGGGGGCCATTCTCATTAAAACTACCATGCCATCCCATGGCTGGGGTCCTGGACTGTAGGAAAAAGAAAAAAAATGGGGCTGGGCGGATGGCTCAGTGGGTAGGATATTTACTGCACAAGTATGAAAACTGAGTTTGAATCACCAGCAGCATAGAAAATACCAAATGCTGCCACGGGTCCCTGTAACTGTGATGCTGTGGGGGTGGGGGTGGGGACAGGAAGATGACTGGAGTTTGCTGGCTGCCAGCTTAGCTCCAGGATTAGTAAAGACCCTGTCTCCAAAGAATAATGTGGAAGATGATAGAGTAGGGCACCTGACAGCCTCCTCTGGCCTCTGTGCACGTGTGCATGGGTGCACACACTTGTGCATTACACCATACACACACACAAAACCGAAAAAGGAGAAAGTCAGCTCTCACCAACATCATCACTCTCAGCCCCCTGACCCAGGACACAATGTCAGCAGCCTCCTCATGCGGCCACGCCTTCCCTGCCGTGATGTGTTGGTGTTAGTAAATTGCAAAAGCTTGCAAAAGCTCTGGGTTTGGTGCCCTGGGTTTCGGCACCAAATGTTAGTAAATCGATGGCTGAAACTGCGAGGAGACAGTTCAGCCTTAGAGGGCGAGGTGTCCCGGACACCTCAGAGCTACTTGGGACAAGAGCTCTGCCCTGAAGGTGTCCCGGACACCTGGAG
>CABHPQ010152673.1:0-12856 GCA_902168405.1 Peromyscus aztecus
AAAAAAAAAAAAATCACAATAAAATACTGGCAAACTAAATTCAAGATCACATCTAAAAAAAAAGATTCATTTGCCATGATAAAGGTGGGGGAGCTGGAATGGGGGAATGAGGGTAGATATGATCAAAATGCATTGTATACATGTAAAATAAACAAATAAATGATTTTTTAAAAGGTGTGTGAGATGTAGTATGCAAACATAAACATTATCAAGCAAATCTCTCAGAAGAAATTCCATGTGTTTTTATTCCGATTAGAATACCTGCGGTTTGGATCACAGATGCTTTGTTCTTATTGCAGTCTGTTCACAGGAAGAAGATGGAAACCCCACGTGAAGATTGGCAGGCTCTGTCATCCAGTCTTACCCCACTGAGTTGTTTCCTAGGCTCTTGGAGAATGGTTTCCCTGGCGGGTGTGATGACATAGGCTCACAATGCCAGCACTTAGCTCCAGCTACAAACCAACTTCTAAAACTAAGCCCCTCCTGAAAGTGTCCTTTTAGAAATCTGGGGTTCCAAACAGTGTATTAAAGAACAGCAGAAGGTAAAGAAGTTTGAGGCAAAAATCATCAGTACTGTCCTGTCCTGCATGTGCGCAAACACTTAAATGTTAAGCCAGTCTGTGGAAAGTCAATTGTATACATGCATGTAGCAATTTTGCAGTAATATTTTAATATAACTTTATGTATTTTCAAATTATGCATAAGAATCACCAAGGAACAATTAAATGTCTCTGAAAATGAATGTAAAATGTGAATTGTACAAGTAAGTCTTCTTGACCTCTAAAACACAAAAACAAGAGAACTGTCTGTCTAAATTGCCAAACTCCTGCTTGTGGAAAGTGGTCTCATCTGAGGACCCACACTGGTCTATAAGTAAGTCTGAAGAACACTTACACTTGTGAACACTTTCTGGTATGTCATGACTGTACTAAGTTCAATCTTATGGCTTCCATTACGCCCTTAAAACGTCCTTCAACTGTACGGTAAATTGGAAAACACACAGTTATGGTTTTGTGCCCTCTGTCAATAATTTGAGTTTGAGTTTACTCCCATACCACACAGACTTGCCTTAGTGCTTTTATTGTAAATAATTTACACTAGAAATGCTGAATCATGAAACTGAGGTCAGGGAAATTGTTATTTAAGCAAACAAAATCAATCCCGAATCACTTTGGACTTCAAGTCCTGTGACTTATCTGATGAGAACTGGTGGGCTTGATGTGGGAGTTGATGAGTACTGGGGGTGACTGCACACATTATGAGCATCCCCACCTCCCAAACTTATGAACCTCCTTGCTGAAATTTGTCTTCCCCCAGGACAGTCTTTCTCTCCTTGTTTTGCCCAGACCAAAATGGCAACCAAATTTCCTTTATGCAAAGAAAATGAATACTCAGTAACTTAATCTGATACTTCTAAAAAAATAAAATATGCCAAGCACCTATTTCCCCCTGACCTAAAAAGAGGAGAAAAGGAACTACGGGAAGGGCAAAGGCTAACAGGAGAGTCAAGTGCTTGGGGACAGGGTTTGGTCTGCAGCAACTGCTCTCGTCCATAACTCAGAGTTAAGCCTGGGTGATAAGGATATCACCAAAACCAGGTCACCAAACAAAGCGTGGGATCCAGGCCTGGCAAATCTCAAGTCCTTGGGAGGCTGAGCAGGGAGGAGGATTGTCCTAAGCAGCACAGTGAAACTGTCTCAAAACTAATAGTAAAAGGAGGCTTGGGGATATCAGTCTACCCTCATGTGCACAAGATCACAGGTTCAATGCCAGCACTGCACAGTTTTTTTAAGAAAGTCACTAAAGCTCATCTTTTAACAAGTTCATTTCCCATTTGGTTGATTTCAATTTGTTGATTCACTCTTGTACAATAACTGATATAACATTAAGTGCCAGCCACCGTGGTAGCTCAGGTTACCGAAACTGAAGAAAGCATGAGAGTCTGGGCCCTCGATTCAATAGTGTGCTAGTGGGAGAACAGGCCATCAGTGCTCCGACAGGGCAAGTTCGACGACTGGTACTTGGAACGTTTGGTGACCCCACAGGCATCTGTGTTTATCTGCCTGAGGGACTGTTAAAGTGTCCTGGAGAAGGAATGGCTACATGATGTGAAGGGTGGACACAGGGACAAAACACAGATGGGTACAGAGGTATGAAACTGAAATTCATTGCATGCTGGACTTGGTGGTGGGAACCTGGATAAGACAGCCACAGGTGGAAAGAGGCACAGAAACACAGGTTCTCAAGGAACCCTTGGCCTACAGGCATGCAGCTGTGTGGGACAGGTCCCTCGGCCACCTCACATTCTCACCATCCATCTATGTGTCCTTTGTAAAAACAGCCCAAAGCTCCTCCTGCGACTCAACAGCTGTCTGTAAATGAGGACAACAGCGAAGATGCTGTAAGACCAGACCATAAAACCGAGATACCAATAAAATACATCTGGAATACAGTGAGCAATCATACATGGGCAGGATTGCCATGTTGGTTTAGAGCAAAGCTTAGCATTTAAAAGGTGTTTTACAAACATATGCATGCATGGTGTTCACACACATGCATACAGACAGAGCAAGGGCTTGGTGGGGAGGAGAGTGCTGGGTATGAGGAAACATGAGGCAGCGTAATACGAGCAAAGGAAACAAGGCCTCCTGGAGCATCAATCTGTGTTGGAACTCTTCAATGTCACCTTACTTCAGGGTGAGTGACAATGACATTCAAGGAAAGAGATCTTGTGTCCAGGCAGAACCCAAACTCGAATCTAAGTTAGGACATCTCTGCCTTTGGAGACCTAAAGAAAGGTTATATCAGGAAGTAAACATGATGGTTTAATTTTTTAAAATCTGTATGATTTAACACACAGCAAGCTTTTTTTAATGGGTGCAACAGGTTGTAACACTGTCATTGTGTCACTGTCGGTGAAATAACCACTGAAGGGGAAGGATGATTTAATCTGCTTCCCGTTTCAGTGGCTTTGGTCCATGGTTAGGTAACTTCCTTGCTTCTAGGCCATGATGAGGCAGAGCTCCATGCCAGGAAGACATAGCAAAAGAAAGCTGTTCACCTCACAGGAGTCAAAAAGCAGAGAGAAGGAAAAGGAAGGTGAGAGGGGACGAGACCCATGTTTCCAGAGCAAGCCCTGAGCATCTTCTTCCACCAATGAGGCCATACCTCTTCCCACCTCCCAATGGTACCACTGTGTTCTGAATCCATCCAGAGACTGACCCATTGACTAGATCTGAACCCACAGGATCCAATCACTTCCCTAAAGCCTATTCTGACTTAAAACAAGCATGGTAGGTGACTTTACCTCATATTTCACCCACATTAGCTCTTTCATCCATGTTATTCACACATATAAAAATAAAAAAAATTCCTTTGGTGATAGAGTTATTTTTATCAGGACAGATCCATCAGATGACCACAAACCCAAGGGTCCAGGTATAACTGACATGATTAATGATTAGCAGAACCCAGGTGAAGTCTGTAACTACATCATTGTATGACAAGTCAGTGCATACTGGTATGTGGAAGCTGCATATAGACACAGAGGCTCCTCTGTCCCCCAACTCACAATCAGCAGGATGGGATGATGTCACAATCAGCAGGATGGGATGATGTCACTACCAGCAGGATGGGATGATGTCACTGACCCTCATTAACCCACCAGTCTTACATAAACAGGTACTTCATCAGTTGGGTCTCCATGCCAACCGTGTTGCTGGGGTGGAAGATCATGAGAGGAAAACACTGCTGAGGCCTTTATTAGCTGCTTGCCTGTGGGTCAAGTAACATGTCCTCTTCGAACAGGGAAAACAGACCTTAGGTATCCATCAATCCATAGATGATCTGAGGTGTCTAACCATTAGGGGACAGCAGATACAACTATGAATGCTGCCATTAAAAGACCCCAAGGAAATAGTTGCTTAATTATGAAGCCAAATACATGACTTTTTTTTTTTTTTTTTGGTTTTTTTCTAGACAGGGTTTCTCTGTGTAGCTTTGCGCCTTTCCTGGAACTCGCTTGGGAGACCAAGCTGGCCTCAGACTCACAGAGATCCACCTTCCTCTGCCTCCCGAGTGCTGGGATTAAAGGCGTGCGCCACCACCACCCAGCAAGCCAAATACATGAATAAGAGAGAACTGTGGAATGAACTCCAGACACTTAAGTCCATTGAGACTAGAAAAACCCAAAGTCTCACTGGAGGCCTGACAGGAAGAAACTGTCCCAAATGCCTGGTAAATAGGGAGTTCCAATAAAGACAGGGGAAAGTAGAGACCTCAACCGATGAGCACTCAAGATTCCAGCTCAAACACACAGTCAGTGCTGAGCACTTGCCTAGCAGTGTGAGGCCTTGGTTTCAAACCTTAGCACAGGGTTAGGGAGTAGGTGCTGATCTGGGTGTGCAGCTCCGAGGTGTGATGTGATGTGTGTGTGTGTGTGTGTGTGTGTGTGTGTGTGTGTGTGTGTGTAGGTGCTGGCCTGGGAGTGCAACTCAGATGTGTGATGTGTGTGTGGGGGCAGCGGGGAGTAGGTGCTGGTCTGGGTGTGCTGCTCAGAGGTGTGATATGCGTGTGAGTGAGTAGGTGCTAGGGCTGAGTGTACAGTTGAGATGTGTGATGTATATGTGAGGGAGTAGGTGGTAGGTCTGGGGGTGCAACTGAGTTTTGTTATGTGTGTGGGGGCGAGCAGGTGCTAGGGCGGGGTTTGCCGCTCAGATGTACAATGGCTTCCCACAGCTCCCCTGTCCTCACAGAGCCGAGTTTTCCATCATTACAGTCCCTGCACACTTAGCTTTGTGTTTATACAAGAAAAAGACATCCTTGGAGAAGGAAGTAGAATAAACAGCCTCACAGGGCAAGGCCTGGCCAGCTAACCAGACCTGCCATTCTGTGTACACGATGACTTGACAGCACTCCTGGCTAGGGAGATCCTGGAATGAAAGCTCCACTCACTGCCTCAGTTGCTACAGATGCCTTCAAAGACCACAGCTGTCCAGATAGACGGCCCTGCTAGTCCTAAAGGACACAGGACCCATGGACTTCCCTCCCTGGAGAAGAGCAAATCCCCTCTGCAGTGAGTAAAAACAGTACTACCTGGAACTAAAATACCGTGATCTCTAGTGTCTTTGCATAGCGGATGCCATGTGGGTAAGCTTCCATATGTAATTTTCATCATGAGAAATTTCTCTGGCATAGCTTTGAACCTAGAATGTTTCTTTCAATCAAGAGCATGCTTTTGCTTTTGTACAGCACAGGAATCCAGACTGGTCTGGCTTGGAAATTTCCCTGACATGACTACATATCTACCAGAGTCAGACACAGTACTTCTGTGTAACCGGTAGTGACATCATCGAAACCAGATTCACATTTATTTAAGTAGCATGGTTCTGACAGAATGAAAATATTTTAGTTAGTGGTGCAACACTGTGTGTGTTTGGGGGGTATTTACAGACATCTCCTCTGTCCCACTGATTCCTCACTTACCTATAGGAGCATGGTTTGGTATGGGGAGAGGGAGGGAGAAAGAGAGAAAGAGAGAGAAGAGATAGGGGAGGAGGGAAAGAGAGAGATGGGGGAGAAGAGAGGAAGGGAGAAGAGATGGGGGAGGAGGGAAAGAGAGAGAGATGAGGAGGAGGGAGGGAGGGAGAGAGAGAGAATATTATGTTTCAGTTCTGCACAATGGCACCTTTAAGAAATCTGCCAACCAGTAAAAAACTAAATAGTGGTGGTTTAAAGAAAAACAAAACTCTTCACTGCTTCCAGTTAATATTCACAGGACTCAGGGGGAAGGAGGGCTTTCAAGGACTCAATATTTATAAATGCTACTGCTGTCCCACAAACACGTGTCCTGGATTCCTGAGAGAAGTAGGGAGAGCTTTCTACCATAATGGGGTGAGGGTATGGGTTTAAAGTAGAGAAACAAGTCATTAAGAAACAGAATTTAAGCACTTGGTGGTCTGGGATTTGAATACCACTTGCTGGAGACATTTTCTTCTCATTTATTAACATCTTGAAGACAGGGGAAAGTGTCAATGGTGTGTAACATTGATGACCAGGAAGGTGTTTGTCTTTTCATTTAAAATGTGGATGTTTAAATTAAAGACTTTGTGTTTGCAGCTCTGACGGTGAAACCATCGCTCCATCTGCTAGGCAAACAATCATGTCAGGATGGAAAGCCAACTCTAAATGAAAGGCCAGTGTCCCCATCTCCCAGCCTCACACCATTTTCAGGAATTCCTGTAATGTGACCATTAAACATTCTCTAGACTTTTACCTCATCTGTGCTGACCCTAGACACGAAATGAGCTGCAAAGCTCTGAAGTTGGTGTTCCTCTTTAATCCCTTTTCAAGAATGTATTAATATTAATGTTCCACAAGAAACTGGACAACACAAACCTGCAGCACCTGATGAGCCAGCACTGGCCCAGGAAACAGCAAGAATTTTCAGAAGAAATTTATGACATCTATAAATTCACCTTCAAGGTGCCTATGGCTGGAAAGAAGTAACTCAAGTTTGCAAACCTCAGTCTTTAACCGAGTCCCTTTCTATTGGTTACTTCATCAAAAGCACTGCAACTTCCAAATGGAACACTGACGTGGATCCAAACAAACTTCAAGTTGGAATTTGGTTTCTTGAAACTGAAGTTTGCTATTCAGACTTCCATTTGTTGATTCATGCAAAGGGGAGTCCCATCTGGGAATATGAAGGAAAGTGAAGGGAGTGTCTCACAAGACTCATGCGCAGGTTACACTGCAGTGTGGCTTAAACACGAGCAGCAAATGCCTCCAACAAGAACATGGGAATAGCCTGTACTGAGAAGCCAAATCCTTAGGAAGTGATGTGAGAGGCAGCTGTAACCCACAAGAATGGGTGGGCAAGAAACACAGAAAAATGAGAGGAAAGAGGTCTGTCCTCACAACATCAAGGAGGTGTTCTCCCAAGACCTCAGAAATAGGAGTACAGATCGATGTCACTGCAGTCTTACTTGAAGCAGCCTTGCCTAGGAAAGAAGAGCCAAAGCAAGAACAAACGTGTGTGTGTGTGTGTGTGTGTGTGTGTGTGTGTGTGTGTGTGTGTGTGAAGCTGTCTACCTATACTTCATGAGAGAACATATACAAAGTAAACACCTTTATAAATGTAGAGAAGAGAAAGTTGTATTGTCTTTTCATGGTGCTTTTTCTATCTTCGTAGAATTGTTGGAAAGCTTCACTGCAGGTAAATACAGAAATACTCAGACAGAGTCCAAAATGGACAGTCATTTTTATCTCCTAAGCTGATGCACCTGGTGGATCTTGTATGTCTTTCAAGGACATGACACCATCCGCAAAAGGACATTGGAGGATATCTCTCCATAGTTATATGATGTCTTTAGGGATGAAGACTATGTTTTTAATTAGCATTCTGAATAATTGTCTGAATTTTTGAATATGCTAAAAATCCTCTGAGTTATATATTTAAGTTGGGTAGATTTATGGTGTATACATTACATACCAGTTTAAAGAAAAACAGCCATCTCTTAAAATATAGATTTAAAATAAAAATGCGATTTGGGCAGGAATTGCTAGTAAAGGAATTTTGAACCTAATAAATCTTTAGTTCTGCAGATGTCCAAAAGTTGTACAGAGAAGGCTAATGAATAATTTATGACTGTAAAATCCATCACAACATCCTACACTGTATTTAACTTAGTGCCCTTTGGTACATGAAGAATTCTGATCTTTTTATTTTACAGGGAAGGTATGTTTACTTCCTATTCCTTATACTTGTGTTCATGAAAGTCCAGGAAATTTCAAAGCCACAAATGGGTTCCTCAAAGAAAAACTGACAAGTCAAAACTGCTATTAGAGTCTATTTCAAATATCTCAGGGTCTCTTTAGTTTTAACTGAAAACATATGGGTTGGATTCCATCTACTTGAAGTGCTTATTTTTTCAGGAGACAAACATAAATTCTACTGAAACTGAAGAATGATTTACTTTGGGATGATAACAGCTGAACAAAGAGTAAATATATTGACTTTCTTGTATCATAAGTTCACACTGAGTAAGACATTTGCTTCCTCACAAATATCAAGTGAAAAACTCGTAGTTTGAAAATAAATGGTATGCATTATGCCATTTCTCATAGACATAACAAACGCTACACTGTGCTTGTCATAATCAAATCACACAACACTGCTAAGTTTCTATACTCTCCTCACAAACTGGATGTTCTTGTCCTACAGATGAGTTCCAAGGGATCTATGCAAATCCTGATTTTAGATTAAGACCAATGACCATGTTTTACAATCATTTAGGATCTCAATAGCTAATCTAAGTTGGAGACTCATTGTTTGACTCATGACCTCATATTCCATGGCAAATCCTATATATAGATATGCACACATGCATACACACATATATTCTTCTATACTAGATTAGCAAATGACCAAAATTAGAATGAATTCCATAGTGCAAGCACATCACAGATTCCTATGTGTGTGATGATAGGTAGCTCCATTACATGCATTCCTGAGGGGAAATCTGAGGCGGGTACTCACAGTTGTAGGCAGGTGCAATGCGGTGCTGAGCTTCCAGGCTGGCCAGCGTGATGTGGAAAATGATGTGCAGCAGCAGGAAGGAGAGGCTGGTGAGGCACAGGGACTGTAGCAACCGCCCTGTGTGTCCTGGGGAAGAAGCATCAGAGTGTGAAGGAGTGCTCACATGCCACCGGTATGGAGGCAAAGTAATTCTTATCTTAATTATATACCTACAGAAAAAAAGACATCTTATTTCTTTTGCAATATTATATCACTGTCTTTACATATTAAAATTTACTATAAAGGAATTCTTGCTTTCCTGTTTGTTATATGGCGTACTGCTATGGATTAGAAACAAGTACTGGATCATAAAGTTGTATAGAAACACACTGCCAGCATAGAAGGGACCCATAATCTTCTTATAAAGGTAGTTTGAGAAAGCAAAAATAAGTAACCTAAGACATTTTACAAAGTTATGATAACTTCAATTTCAAAAATAAATAAGGATAAGGAAGAAAACTATAAATTAATTTCACTTGTGAGCATAGATATAAATAATAAAGAATGTTGATCATTGAAATAGAGTAAAATATAGCTTGTAATGTTTATCAGAGTACAAAGCAAGTAGATTCAACATGAGAAATCCATGTGAAATCTACATACTAATGGACCCATACTAGTTTTCTTGATACCACAAAAGAAACATTTTATAACATCCAAGAGCACAAAAGCATTAATGATTTTAAAGAAATAGCTTAAAAAAACCAAAACAAACAAACTTAGAAGGCAAGGAACTGTCTTTAAATGTTGACTACATCGCAACTATACAAGCATCCTGTTTATGGTGGGCATTTAGTTATCAACCTATGACTGTCAAGAGAATGAGTGAGGATTCTAAATGCCATCACTACAGGGGCAAGCAGTGCCATGAGGAAAAAAAAACTGTTGAGTCTCCATGACAAGGATTACATGCTGATAGTATGATCAAAGGGATTGCTTTCCAGATGCTGAGTATCAGTACAGACCGTCCAGCTGAGCCTCTAGACCAACTGTGACAACAAACATGTAATATCAAGAAGGCATTCAGATTCAAGATCATCTTACAAAAACCAATACACACCCTCTATATCAGCAATTGCAAGGTACAAAACCAGAATACACGTTAGTTAGCAATCAAAGCTGTTTTGTAATGATTTTGTGAACATGTCAACCTGGCCCAGACAGGGAACACAATTATTTGATTAAACACTAATCTGGGTCCTGATAAGAGTTTACAAAGTCACAACGTCCATAGTAAACTGAGGCAACACAGAGGATAGTCTTTATCACGGACAGCCCTACCTCAGCTAGTCTGGCAAAGTAACAAACGTATGTACAGAAACTCTTCCTGCAGAGCTGAGCTTCAGATCAAGGCCCATCAACTTGGGCTGCTCATCACCTCTCTTTGATGACCTACACTAAGGATTGTGGACTTTCTCAGCTGGTTCATACAAGAAATTCCATAAGCCAATAAATCAAATGCAGGGAAATATGTGAATCAAATGTTCATAAATTTCCTATGGCATTACTACTCTTGGATTGAAACTTGGCTAATAAAAATATTTAAGAATTAACCTAACAAAGAATGTATAAGGCTTTTATGGGAGTATAAAAACTATATGGATGAATAAAGGGATAATTTACATTCACAAAAGACATAATGTATGATAAAAGATATAAATTTGCCTTAAATTTGGTCTGTAAGTTCAATGAAATTTCAAATAAAATACCAGAAGAAACCTAAACTTTCAAAAACTACATTTCAATATATATAAGAAATGATGTTTTGAGGTTTTCAATAAACATTTTAAATATATATTTAAGAGTAAAATAATATCACTTCTGTTAGTCTTGAGAAATAAGTTCAAAGGTGAACAAGGCCAGTGAGCCCTTATGGTTATTAAGATACACTATAAACCTCTGTTAAATCAAACAAACAAAATCTCAGATTCTTTATGGGGAAAGTTAAAAGAGCAGATGGAATAACATTGCTCAAAAAAAAAAAAAAAAACAACTTATTTTTATTAACTACACACATTTTTATGTAGATCCTGAAAGGTTCACAACACTTCCCAAGGCCATGCCCGGCCGGCCGACACACCCGGCCCAAATAGCCTTTCCGGTTCAAGGCGTCTGGTAACCAAGGCGACCGATCACCCGGACACCCGCCTGGCGGACTCCAACTACCCGGACACATCCGCCTGGCGGACTCCGGGTCAAGATAGCCATTTCCGGGTTAAGGCGTCTCGCGTGACCGGGATCCGTGAGGTCACGTAGCCACGCAAGCGCGCAGCATGGCTACGTCACCCACGTCTACCTGGACACACCCCATACTATAAAAAGCCGCCATGATCGTTCTGATAGTCCCTCTCCTCACGTGTCTTCACCCCGCACGGACCCTCACTTCCTCTCTCCCCCCCCCCAATAAACTCTATCAGCGTATTCTGTCGCGCTTCGTGATGCTTTCTTGCAGGGTAACAGTGCAAAAATACTAACAGATCCAACAAACCAATAGACAATGATAAGGAGGATGGGAAGATGGCACCATATTGGGTCCTTTGTGGTCACCTCCCACAGAAACACCACTTTGGAAGCCACACTTAGGACTATTTTGTGGAGGCCCCAGTGGGCTTTGTTTCCACCTTCCCAGTGGAAGAAAGGAGTCAGATGGGAACACAATGAAAAGGGTGAGAGGGTCAGCTTCACTTCACTCAGGCTGTCCCTGCTTCTCCCATAGTTAACTGTGCTTGGTACGGGAGAGAATGGATGGGTTTGTACTTTCTCCCCCTGAAAAAACTGAGAATGGTGTGAGCTCCCAGTTTCCACAGTCCTGCAGGGTTCTAGCTGGGACAGCTCACTTCTGTCTCACCTCATCAAGAGCAGCGAAGTAACAAGTCAATGGAAACCAGCCAGAAACAGGTAAGAACGGGGAGAAGAGGAGGGGGTACCCTTCATCTCACCTGTGGCTCTCTCTTGCCAGCCACTGGCCCTAAAAACCAGCCTGAAGACTCCACTAAGAGACATACCAGTGAACCAACCCAGCAGTGTGACTCACCCGAGTATGCCCACAACCAGCTGATGCCTCCCCTGGGTTGCCTACTCTCCCTTCCAGGTCAGTTCCTTGTACCTTCTTGCACAATGGCCTGCACCAGCTTCTATAGAAAACATCTCAACCTCAGCAGCAGATGCATATCTCAGAAATTAGTCTGTGTTGGTTACAGATAAGGCATGAAACTTTGAGTATGCTGGAGCTCTGAACTCTGGAAACACATGAGAGGCTCTCAGGACCAAACCTGGCTGAGGGACAGAGACAGCACAAGAATCTAAAGAAGGAACAAGCAGAGTGAGCAGGTCCTCCTACAGCAAAGGTTCAAAGGCTACAGAACCAGCTCACTCTCCATAGTGTTTCTTATTTGGCTTTGGTTTGTGGTTTTTGTTTTCCTTGAAACCTGTCAATGAAGGCTGGGGGGAGGTGACTACTCCCTGAAGTGTTAACAAGCTTCAAAGAATACAAATAATCAAGGGGGAAAAAACAAACAACAAAGATAAAAAACATAGCTCCAGTGTCAGACACCAAAGAAATGGAGATTGAAAATTCCTAACAAAGAATGAAAAAATATCAAGTAGGTCAATGAGCTACAAGAAAAAATAAAAAGATAACCAAACAAAATCAGCTTGCTCTCTATGCTTGTAGACTGAGAAGTGAGCTCTAAGCTGCTGCTCCTGAACCATGCAAGCCTGCCAGCTGCCACACTCTCCGCCATGGTGGTCATGGACTCTAACCTTCTGGAACCATGAGTCTCAAACTAAACACTTTCTTTTGTAAGTTGCCTTGGTCATGGCATTTTGTCACAGTAATTAAAAAGTAACTAAGACAATGAGACATGCAATAAAGAGGCACGAATAAGGAAAAACAAATAGAAACTAGAACAGAATGAATGGAAAGCAAACTCCAGCAAAGAGCTTCCACAGCAGATCAGATTAAACAACAGAATCGGAAAACTAGAAAATAAATAATTTGAAGTTATCCAATAGAGGAATAGAAATAGAAAAGCATTAACAAGAGTGAGGAAAATCCATGGGACCTGTCAGCCATCAGCAAGTGACTCCAAGTGATGCCAAGAAGGAGCAGCAAAGAGAACTGGGCAGGAATATTGGAAGAAACAATGGCACAAAGGGCCTGAGAACAGAGATTTAAATGAGCATGCAGATTCAAAACACCCAAAGAACCAAAATGTGGTTGAGAGTGAAGTCATTACAGAAAAATAATATATTTCACATTGTCAAAAATAAACAACA
>CABHPQ010152675.1:0-20828 GCA_902168405.1 Peromyscus aztecus
GAGGATATATTTTTCTGAAAATATCTCTTTACTCCAAAGAGATTAACTTTTACTGAGCGTAGAAGCCAGGTTAAACATAAACCTTGAGGTCGTTTAAGACTATGTATTTATCCTATTATCCTACTGTGTGCTCAATCTATTTCAGTTTAACCTGTCCTTAGGTCTTCTGAGCATGTGTTATGACTGTTAGCTTGACGTTTTGTGGGACTTTTAACCATGGGAGCAGGTGCATATCTGACTCTTTTGCCTTGAGACTCATTTACTCCTCTGGGCTGCCTTGTCCAGACTCACTATGAAGGCTTTTCCCTTGCTTTATTTTATCCTATTTTGTCCTGGTTGGCCATTGTCTCTTGGAGGCCTGCTCTTCTCTGAAGAGGAAGTAGAGTGGGAGTGTATCTGAGGGAGAAGTGAGGTGTGTGTGTGTGGGGGGAGCTAGGAGGAATGGAGGGAAAAAAACTGTGGTTGGGATATATATATATATATATATATATATATAGCTTTGAGTTAAAGCTAAATTTTTGTGAGTTGCCTTTTCTCCTTTACCACAATAGTGTCTTACAGCAATGTGACTGGGTTTGGTGTCTGTTAGCATCTAAAGTTGTTTCTTGAATCTTTACCCATATTCTGAGAGAAGAATCTATTTTCAATAAAAAAAGAAAAAAAATTAAAAAAGAGAACAGTTTAACTAACCAATTGTATTCCTTTTTGGATTTCCCATGTAACCAGCTTTTACAACCTAAGGTAAATGCAGAGTTTTACTTTTACATTATGTACTATTCTTTTCCACTAATCCAAAACAAGGTATGTCTCCGTGTGTGTCATGGTAACTATTTCCTGAAAACAGCCAACAGATTGGAAGCAAATTTAAATAACAAACATTCTATAACTCTGAAGCAATATGTGGTTATAGGTTCATATTATCTCTTTGTGGTTTTAAATGATATTCTTGGTGAGTTGTATTCAGTAAAGCAACTTCTTCCCTTATAAAACTCTGATAAAGGTTTTTGAAGAAGAATCTCTCATTTCTTGATCTCATATTTTCTCTGATGTTCAAGAAATATAGAACAGAGCACTTTGTTAAAGATAGACACAAAGATAACAGACACAGGCATAGATACACACACACACACACACACACACACACGGAGACAGAGAGAGGCAATGCAGACAGACAGATCTGATGCACATGGTAGACCACAGACAGGCCAATAACCACAGTAGACAGATGGTAGACAAACAGACAGACAGATTGAAGACATAAGGAGAAAAGTAAAGAATTCAAATTTGGGGTCCCTCTTGGTCAAACTAACCCAAAAGGAAGCTGCTTTATTTTCATGGTGATTGCAACATTGAAACATTTCAGAGATGTCTCTAAGGTTTCGCAAATGCATTAACAGATGCTGGAGAGCCCAGACAGCATTGTGAGAAGTCTGCAGTGGTTCATGAAATTTAAAACCTCATTAGCTGGAATATATTCTTCTGCATGAGCAAGTTGAGCATATTTAGGATCTAATTTTCTACATTGCTTTTACTTGGTATTTTATAATAAGGGAAGAAACCAACCATTTGTCACAGGACTTTTTGGTTACAGCACACACACACACACACACACACACACACACACACACACACACATGCACGCACACACACGCACACACACATACACTTTAATCATTGTCTATCAATTAAACTTGTCTTATACTGAGGCATATTCGTTTATCAATGATTTTGACAAGCTATCTTGAAATTACCCATGTTTAAATCTGGCATTCCTTTAAAATCTTACAGAAGCCCATTACATTCCAAGTGACAGGGTGTATATTTTCAAGAATAATATGAAAATGAAAACCTATAATGTAATTTTATCAAGTGTCTTGCTACATTTTAATTATTTTGATGAGTTTCACTACAGGGCTATATAACTGCAATAATTTCTGTACTATCTGCATGATAACTATTCAACCAATCATAGGAGAATAATAAAATTTATCCTTCAATCTGGCTAACAGTGATGACAGAAGTCTCTTCTACCCAATTCCTTGGGTAAAATTAGAGTTTGAACAGTTTTTTTTTATAGTTTTTAAATTAAAAAATTGGATCACCTCATATTATCCTCAAATGCCATGGTACAAATGATTAAAATATTATTCCCACTAAATTCTACACTGAAGCCTAATGCCATCGGGAACCATAGTTGAGAGACTCAAGGATGGCTAATTGTTGAATCTCAGAAGTCATGGGGCATTTAAATGACTACCAGAAGCTGAGCTATTTTCAGCTAAGGTATGGATGATATTCACAAAGCAGTTGTAGATTAATAATAACAACAGCAAGAGTTTATCCTGTCTTATTGCCAGTATAAACAGAAACACAGTTGCATTTGATAAATCAGCAGTGTTTTCCAAAATGCTGTTCAAACACAGTTACTGGAAGGTAATTCTTCGTTTAAGAAGAAAAAGTTTTCTGACATTTCTATGTTGAGAACCCAGGGCATGCTCTTCATGGAAAGAACATTCATGACAGGCTCTCAAGCAGGTAACCCATTTATATTCCACTAATATACACATCTCCATCCTTGGACCACACCACGGTCCATATACAGCCAGAGCAATCAATTAGAAAATGTCATTATTTAATGGTATACCTACAATTATTTAATCTATTATTTCAATCTGGAAATAGTTAATTTTCTCCCTCCCCACAAAGTTGTGATTTCTAGAGTAGCAATTTAACATAATTTGGAGTCTCAGTCTCCCTTCAAAGTCTGATGAAAATTATAGATCCTATTATTAGAGTATAAACACACACACATAATTTCAACACAGTTGTTCATTATAAGATGACAAAAATAAAATACTTGCATATACGCTTACACACAAATTAAAACTTAGGATGTATCTCTAATTTCAGAGAAGTACGACACCTTTTGATGGGTGAACGGGGTTCCCAGATTTCACAGGATAACTTGGAATATTCAATTTTATCTACACATGCCAAACATGTGAAGCCAGTCTACCTAACCAGAGAGAGAATATGACATCTGATAAAAGAAGGAGTCTAAGACCAAATTTCCTCACTTTTTGTGCCAAAGCATTATGGAAGGCATCACAATTCCTTGCTCTGTGGACTGTACTGGACTCAGACCTGATGCAGTAACTGAGATCTGACCAGTTCAAGCAATCCTGTCAGTCCAATACACAAAAATAGCACGTGCTGTACCAGGTGATAGGTATGGAAGATTCTTATTTTCCACCATACATGTCCAGGCATCTGCTCATTACAAGCATGCAATTATTGCACATATAAAATATGATGAGGAATCCCCTGGAACTGAATTTTAATGTATAATTTAACTTTAAAGTGCACTTTTTAGAACTCTGCATATTTCTAGAAGAAAATATTATAGATATTACAGTTTCACACATACATAAACAATTTCTACCATGGTTAATACTTGAGATCTACAGAATACATATTATCTGTTATCAAATAAAATGTTAATATATATTAACTACCTAAACCCATGTTTTATCCACATGTATGCAATTTTATATAACATATTTTATATGTTCTATAGTCTCACTTAGGACTCATTCTCCCTTTGGCCTGGCTTGACGGGGCAATGCAATAGATTGTTTTATGTGCATTTGATACAGGCACAAGAAATCCACATCTTTGGGAAAACATTATCTTTGGGCATGTTTATGAAAGCTTTTTTCATTTCTGGATGGGACTAGTATTTGGATTGTTTGACTGGGTAAACAGGTTTTCCTTCTTAGCAGGAGTGGCCTCATCCATTTATTCAAGGCCTTGACAGAATGAAATGCTGAAAATCCAAATTGGTGTTCCCTTGCCCACTGCTTTTCAACTTCAGCATCAATCATCTACTTTCAAACTCAGTTAGGAACCCTGCCATCATCTTGTCCAGGTCTCTGTTGTGCCAACTGGGATTTTTTTTTCACTTTCCACCACTGCATTTCCTGAACAAATTCTTGCTGTGAATATATAAAATAGTACATATGTTTATACACACACACACACTCATACATACATATATACATATATAGTGTACATCCATAGGTACATGTATGCTTATGTATGTATACAGCTATACAAACTATGTGCACTTATGTATTCATATGTATATATATATATTATATGAGTGTATAAGTGTTTATTTCTCTGTAGATGTAACCAACCGTCGTATAAATAAGAAACACAGAACCAATGCAAAGAAGAAAGTCAAGAGGTCAGAGCTAAGAGCCAAAACCTTACCCTTCCTCCTGCAGTGGTCCTACCTCTCCAAAGGAGCCGGTCCTTCCTGGGTTAAAGTCTTTTTATATAGTCTCTGTTCTGCCTTCTCAATGGTTGTAAACCCAACCACAGGACTGCCTCATTACGGCCTATCTGTATAGACCTCCAGGTGTTCTATGGTTGGTAATGAGATTAAAGGCATGTGTATCCAATGCTGGCTGTATCCCTGAACACACAGAGACTTACCTAGCTCTGTCTACCAAGTGCTATGATCACAAATGTACACCACCACGGCCCTGCTTTCCTATGGCTTGCTAATAGCTCTGACCCCCAGGCAACTTTATTTATTAACATACAAATAACATTTTGGTACAAAGAAAATATCACCATATTTCTCTGTTCAAATCCCTCAGATTCTTATAGGCCTTAATGACTTCGATCTTTGATATCATTTGAGAAATACTTTCAGGTATTTAGTAGAGTCTAATGTGTTTCTCATATTTGGGCAAATGTGAGACAGACAGCACACTGTATCATTACTCAGATGGCCCATCTCTGCTTATGTTGACTTTGACTTCCATAGCTGATGTAGGGTTTCCAGTGCTTCTCAGCAGGAAGTTTCCATCTTCCCCACCTTTTTATAATATACTCTTTGAAAACAAGTCATTTATAAGATCTCCACATTTAAGTGGGGATATATGTTCATTTTTCTTGAGTGCAGAAAGTATAAATTGATTATTAGGAAGTCTTTAAATTGTATTTACTGTATTCCTTATAATTTAGAATTTAGGAATATTGATGCTTTTTTCTTTAATAAAACATACTTTTAAGGCTACACATTTCTCTCCATATAATTGGCATTTTGATGGCTTTTCAAATGTACTAAAGGATTAAAACAAATGTTTAAGGTGATTTTATATTTTAAACATTTGATACATTTTTGTGATACATTGTTTTACATCACAGGGGAGATGAGAAAGGACACTGTGGTCATTTGCAAAAAAAAATGGCCGCCAAAGAGAGTGGCACTATTAGGAGGTGTGGCCTTGTTGGAGGAAATGTGTACTGTGGAGGCGGGCTTTGAGGTCTCTTTTGCTCAAGCTACCCTCAGTGTAACAGTCAGTTGACTTTTGGTTGCCTGCAAGACGTAGGACACTCAGCTATTTCTCCAGTACCACGTCTGCCTGCACACTGCTATGCTTCTGCCGTGATGATAATGGACTGAACCTCTGAAACTGGAAGCCACCACCTCAAGTAAATGTTTTCCTTTATAAGAGTTACTGTGGTCATAGTGTCTCTTCACAGCAATAAAAACTCAAACAAAGACAGACACAGAATTGTTCTTGTTTGTGTGTGCCTGTAATATGTGCTTATGGGCATGTGTAAGTACACAGATGTGTGTGCACATGTATGTGTCAAAGTAAATGTGTATGTGTACATCTATGTGTGTGTACACCCATGTGTGTGTTAACACACGGAAGCCAGAGTCAACACTGAATGTTTTTCTTGGTTGCTTTTCAACTTCTTTTTTGAGTCAGTGTCTCTCTCTGAGCCTGAGGTTCATTTGTTAAGATAAACTAGCTGGGCAGCCAGCATCATGGAGTTCTCTGTCTTCTCTTCACATCCCTGGCATTAAAGTATTGTGTCACCACATGTGGCCTTTACTCGTGTGGTGAACATCTAACTCCAATCTTAATGCTCACACACCAACAGTTTTGCTCACTGAGCCTTCCCCCAGATCCGGTGCGTAATTCGTATCTATAAAATCACTATGGACTAACAGGGTGGTATAATTCCCACCACACACAAAATTCTGTTTCAAACATGAATGTGTTTAATACATGCAGAATATTTAAAATGAGTTCGATGGTAATTTTACTACTTCCGTAATTAGTAAACCCTAAATTTGCATTAAATCTTGAAGTTATCATTTTTAAGCTGATTGTACTTCAGGATAAAGCACACTAGGTAACTAGAGGCCTGAACACTCTTGACTTGGAAATAGCTCAAAGGACTGAATTGTGAGAGAAACAGATGACTTTTGACCCGTATCTACCCTAAACGCCTGTCAGACGAAAGCTGGACTAGGGAGATTTAATCAGTTAGATAGAAGCATGAGAGAACCAGAGCTTGTCTTAATTTTCATTTCAGAAAGAACTTTAAAATGACTAGATTTGTTGAGCACCTCCAAAGTGGTTTGAATGAGAAAGGAAATTGTAGGAGAGAGTACAAAGTAGTTCTATTTTGAAAATTTATTTATTTTACATCCTGGTTGCAGTTTTCCCTCCCTCCTCTCCTCCCAGTGACCCTCCTTCTCTCTCCTCTGTGCTCACCCCCAGTCCACTGCTCCTCCATATCTATTCAGGAAAGGGCAGATCTCCCATGAGCATCAACATAGCTATAGAGCGTATAAAGGAGTGACTAAAATAGTATTTTTCAATGGATATGGAATTTCATTCCATTAAAAGTTATTGTATTCACTGTTACATTTTACTTGTCTGTTCAAGCCTTGGAAAACAAAGAGTGCTCACAGTCTCTTTTCTGATGTGTGGTCTGACATGCTCCTTCAAGCCTCTCGACATTCCTTGATATTTCTGGAACAAACCCTTCACTAACGTGCTTGTGCCAGGGTCTTACTACTGTGTATTTATAACAATTGCATGTTGAAGGTTGAATGATTATAATATTATCCACAGTTGCAAGTATTTGTTACCACTTTATGTCTTTGCCATTCTATTAACAAATCAAACATTGGTTTACAGTGAATGCATCTTGGATTAATTGGCTGAGTCTGGGATAAGATTGTTGAGTGTGGTTCCTTCTCCTCCTCTTGTTCATACTCCTTATTCTTTATTGTAATGGCTGGATGATTTTAAACCTTATATATTTTCAAGTGTGCAATTCAGTTCAGACTATTTAAGAAAGTTTCACTTAGCATTTAATATTTGTCCTTTGACTACATATATGATTTCAGTCTCGATTTATATAAGGAATGTCAAAGAACAAAATGAAAGAATTTAAAAAATTCAAATCTTACATTGCAATAAACACAGGATCAAAACTTCTCTTCGTCTCTCTCTCTCTCTCTCTCTCTCTCTCTCTCTCTCTCTCTCTCTCTCTTTTTTGAGACAGGGTTTCTCTGTGTAGTTTTGGTACCTATCCTGGAACTTGCTCTGTAGACCAGGCTGGCCTCAAACTCACAGAGATCTGCCTGGTTCTGCCTCCTGAGTGCTGGGATTAAAGGCATGCACCACCACTGCCTGGCTCCAAGTCTCAAATTTTAATAAATATTATTTTAGCCATTCTCTTTTAATTCGGAACTTATCCTTATCACTGCCCAATATAAGATCTCTAGTGAACTTCAAAGACAGAATGTGTCTCAGTAAGTTGGGAAGAGAACAGGGGCAAGGGAATGCGGATAGAATAAATTAATTCTAATTATTTAGCAAAAAATTCCAGATCTCTACTACTTAAGGAACAAAATAGAGATGTGTGTATGTACAGATACACACTCCCTTCACACACACACACACACACACACACACACACACACACACACACACACGTGCATGTGTACATGTGTATTGCATTGTTACAGTTCCCATGACAAATATGCTGTTTAATTAGGATGAAATCTCTATGCTTTCAAGCTTTGTGATGGTACAGAAAGCACTCTGCAGTTCATGAGGGGAATTTGATGTAGAAGAATTTAGTTTGACAGATATGATTCACCCTGTTACAGAGAAATGAAATCGCATATCCTTCAAATTCAGATGTCAATCAATAGAGAAGAAAAAAAAACACAGTTCCTACAAATAAATGGTTTCTTGCTATTTCATCTATCTTCCTGCCTATTCCAGGATGAGACTGTCACAAAAATATTTTAGAAGACTGATATTGGCAAAAGTCCATATCTCAGAGCAGAAAATGGTACTGTAGTAGTTTTGTGAAAAATGAATTAATAACTATCTCCAAACTCAAATGAGAAAATAAAAATTTGCTTTAGGTCTTAGAAATGTATAACACAACCTTGTTAGACAAACACGCACATGCATACAAACACACTAATACTGTATGTATGTATATATGTATGTATGTGTCTCTATATATCTGTGTGTATTTGTTTGAATTCTACTCCTTGGCTCCCAAAGGTTTGAGTCATAGCATAACGTAAAAATGTGTTTAGTCCAACTTCAAAAGTCCCTATAGTCTATAACTGTCTCAAACTTATTTAAAAGTCTAAAGTTCAAAGTCTCTTCTGAGATTCACTCAATCTCCCGTAAAATCAAAATCAAAAAGCAGATCACATACTTCCAGTGTATAATGGTACAGGATATACATTACCATTCCAAAATGTAGGGAAGGGAGCATATCGAGGAAATACTGGTCCAAAGCAAGACCAAAAACCAGCTGGGCAAACTCCAAACTCTGCATCTCCGTATCAAACCACTCTTCAGATCTCCAACTCCTTTCAGCTTTGCTGACTGCAACACACTTCTCTCTCTTGAGCTGGTTCCACTCCACATTAGCAGCTCTGCTTAGCTGGTATCCCATGCCTCTGGCATCTCTAACATTGGGGTCTCCAGTGCAATCCAGGCTCCAACTTCACAGATTCACACAATTGTCTCTTCAGTCCTCCATTCAGGGACACCCCTGACACAGCCTGGCCTCAGTAACTTTCCTTAGTTGTAGAAGAGTATTTCATAACCCTTTCTTCTGTCCTTGACTCTAAAGCCAGAATTACGTGGCCGAAGCTGCCAAGTTCTGCTTCTTGCGGGGGATGGAAGATGGCCTCTCATTCAATTAAATCTTCACCAGCTTTCTGCTTTCCATGGTTTCTTTTGCTGCCTAAACTTGGCTGTCCTTGAACTTCCTCGATAGACAGGCTGGCCTCAAACCCAGAGATCCACCAGCCTCTGCCTCTTGTGTGCTGGGATTAAAGGCATACACCACCACACCTGGCTCTAAGCTTTTAATTTCTTTTTACAAATTGGAAATTTAGTTGGAAATCTTGCCCTATGGTCACCACTCCCTTTATTCAATTTCTTAATCCATTTATCTCCTTGAACACAGGATTTAGCTCTATTCCACTTCCTGGTGCCCTTTTTCTCAATCTGTACATTTTGTATTTTTATTTGCTTTGCTTGCTCCTTTTCATTATAAATCTTCACCAGAGTTAACACTAATACCTGGATGACAGAGTCTATACTAGGCTGCTTTGAGATTTCCTCCTCTGTGAATGGAATTAATCCTAAACTCTTCACTTTAGCCTCAGGCACACTCTTAGGGAAAGAGAAAAACAAAAAAACAACCCAAAAAACAAACCAGACACATTCTTCATCAAAACATCGCAAGACCAGTGTCTAGGCCACATATTGACATTCTTTTCCTTTGAAACCACTCGATCCCCACAGTTTATCCAATCACATTCAGCACCACTGTCTTCCGTGCTCCTACTAGTATGGCCAATTAAGCAGCACTTAAACCTTTTAACTGCTTTTCTAATCCACTGTCCCAACGTCCATATCCTTTCATACAAAAACATGGTCAGGCCTATCACAGCAATACCCCAGTCTCTGGTACCAACTTCTGTCTTAGTTAGGGTTTCTATTGCTGTGAAGAGACACCGTGACCATGGCAACTCTCATAAAGGGAAACATTTAATTGGGGTGACTCACTTACAGTCCAGAGATTTAGTGCATTATTGTCATGCTGGGAGGCAAGACAGCATGCAGGCAGATATGGTGCTGCAGTTGAGAGTCCTTACTTGATCCAAAAGCAACAGGAAGTGAACTGAGACACTGGGTGTGGCTCCAGATGTGAGACCTCAAAGCCCCCGCCTCCACAGTGATACACTTCCTCCAACAAGGCTACCCCTCCTAAAGTGTCACTCCTTTTTGGGACCATTTTCTTTCAAACCACCACAGTATCTATACAGCTGTATGAAACTTGGTAAGGCTTGGGACACGGTTTCTTATCACTAAAGTTATCTCTTAGATATAACACCAATCTAAGATATGTAATTTTAATATTCAATCAAGAAGGCCTCTGTGAAAGTTGTCTGTTGTGGTGGAAACCACACAGGTCCTGTCTGATCTTCAAATTTCAAAATATTCAGAATGTAGAGCCTTTCCATATTATGATCATACATATATACATATATATGTATATATATGTGTGTGTGTATATATGTATGATTTCAAAAACATTTTCTCTTTTTCTTTTTATCGAGAATATAATTTTTCACATAATATATCCTGATTATGGTTTCCCCTCCTCCACTTCTCTCAGCTCCTGTTCACCTCCCATCCCATCCAGACCTAATCCCTTCTGCCTCTCTTGTGAAAAAAAAAAAGAAAAACAGGCTTCTAAGGGATAATAGTAAAACAAAATAAAGTAAGATAAAACAAAAATACAATAAAACAAAAACTAACAATTTAGAATTCGACAAGACAAACAAACTAAAGAGGCCAAGAGACGGCGCAAGAAGCAGAATCCCACTCGTTCACACATTGCTCATGGCAATGAAAGAGAGGGAGGTGGAGTCTATGCTCCTTACTCAATGTTACTCTCAAAATTGAAAGAAGTTTAAGGTTGATTAACACACATTTAAATAGGCATGCATTAAAAATTACTTGACATTATTAGTTATAAATATATAGGTTAGAAGAAAACTGAAGATTATACATATATATATTTAAAGAGTCCATGATGTTTAAATACACAGAAACTAATTATAATCTGTATGAAATATAACATAGAAAACATTATTGAGAAAGTAAAATAGCTAATAGTGTTGGTTGAGGGGCCTGTATTTAGCCCATGAAACTTGTCCACACTTTACAAGACCCTAAAACCATAATTTACAAATATCCTCTAGGTTGTAATTTGGTAAACTTCTTTTAGATAATCGATAGAATCATATACTTCAAAGTAGCATCAGTATATATAGATAGCATCAGTATGTCTGTTATGGACTCTGATTCTTACATGGTTTGTTGCTTTAGTAGTTCTATGGAAGCACAATGGATCATTAGGATGTGATAGGAAAACAGGGAAGAATTAGTACTTTGCTGAATCAACAGCCCATCAGCTCCAGGAAACCATTTTTTCTCCTCAAATTTGTGTATGTATCATTTTAATCAACTAATAATCACAAGTATATTTCATAGTCTCTGAAATACTAGAAAAATATCACAGTACAAAGTATGAAAACTGTATTCATTTTGTAAAATACCATCTGCATACGTTCATAGATTTGTTTGTAATGAGGCTTATTTGCCAAATATGCATACATTCACATATAAACATATTATTATGTGGGTGTGTATTTCTGCCAGATTTATCACAGGTAAAATGCCAAATAACCATAAGGCATACATAATTATATTTAAATGATAATATCAGTAATTAAATATTACATTAAATATAATCAAGGAACTCTGTGTGCCACATATTTTTTAATCACTTAATTTTGACCAAATCCTAGGAGATACATTTTGTTATTATCCTTAATTGAAAGGTAAGGAAACACATATAAAATTATAGGGTAAATTACTCAGGGTCGGGCAATTCCTACTAATGCAACCAGAATTTGACAAGGCCAGTTGGCTCCACAGTTCCCTGTACTCCTTCATGATTTATCTTCTCAAAATATTGGAATATCAGCTTTGATATTATTGTTGTATGGAACATCTAGTTTATGTTTTGGACACTATTGTATGGCATGATTCAAGGAACAAGACCAAATCTTGCTTTACACCATATAAGACAAATATCTGTCAGTGGCTTTAAATAAACATCTTGCTAAGCTCACAGTAAGTATATTACTTATTTAAACGAGAGCGAATGATTTTACTAGTTGTTTATATTTTGAGAACATACTTTTGAAACATATTTCATGGGACAGCTTGCACAACATCAGCGTTCTATTTTGCTATATTTATAAAATCTTAACCAGCTCATTTTCATGGTTTTCTTAATGATGTTCTGGATATTGTCTGATACTTGCATAACACATCAGTGTCTGGTAATGATAACGTTTTGCTACATGCATGGGCTACCGTGCCTGAATTTGCTGTCTTTGATTCCTGAAAGTTTTGATGGCTTCCACAGTTGCACATCAAAGCTGCTATTATCTAATTAGTACCTCCAACAGGCAATTCATTTTTAAAAATGGAGTTAAACATTTTTTCTTTGTAATAAATTTTTAGGATTTCACCTATGATATACGTCATCATGATTGACATTGTACTTATCCTCATTCAAATCACTCTACATCCTGAAATTAGAACTGCATTTTTACCACATTTGAAAACTTCAAATACTGCACTTTCATTTCCTCCCACCCCACTCTCCACTTACTTTCTTTCTAAGATTATGAGATTACAAGTATGAATGCTCTGTCCTGGGTCTACAGAACCCAACGGCTTTTCTAGTATTCAGCTTAAGTTTCCATTTATGTTTATGCGTACTCTGTTATTTATAAGTATTTACTGCTCCTCAGTTTTAAATTTTACCTTAAGTTCTTTGATATGTTTGCCCATTTTTGATTTGTTTAAAGATCAGTTGTTCTTACCCAACTCCCTCAGTGTCTGGTACATGTTTGATTGACAGCTGGTGGTTTTCCTTTATGCTGAAAGTTCTGAATTTCCTGACTTCTGTCATGAAGTTAGTGTTTTAAAATTTTATTGAATATTGGATATTTAGGCCATTTTTACTTGAAATTGTTGTCCATTTAAAGTGGTTATTTAGAAGGCAGTGAGTCTGTATAGGTTGGCAGAGAAGATTAATTATATTTCTGTAGGCTAGTTCTAGTAGCTGTCAAGTCTTTGAAGTATTTAAGATTCTGTGGTTGTATTGGTTTATTTTATGCTCTCAGTGCTTTTTCTTGTTCCTGTTCATGATGCCTGATGACAGGCTTGATTTCCTCCATTGAAATGTCTGATGCTGGAGTTATCAGAGAAGGGACACAGCAGGGGGGAGGTAAAGAGAACTTCCTAATGGGCTTTCTTCATCTTGGCTGCCATGTTCTCAAGGGCCTGCAGGAGTGGAGCAAGTCATAAAACAAATATGGTGTTAAGGGAATCCTACAAACCCAAGCCTTACATGAATGACTGGCAATGCCAAGCATACCAAAATGCTGTAGAAAGACTGACTGCCTACAAATTCAGCTGAGCAATCTATTTTGAAGCCATCATATTATTTTTTAACGCACATTTTATTAACTCATCATCTGAATTTTTTTCTTTCATTCCCTTATTTTTATGTTTATTTTAGAGATTGTGTTTTAATTACAACATTTCTCCCTTACCTTTCTTCCCTCCAAACACTCGCATATATCCCCCGGGCCCCTAATCTCCTTAAAATTCACAGTCTCTTTTTTATCAGTTGTTTTTGCATGCATATATGCATTTGTGGATACTTATATATTCCCAGATATTCCCTATATATAACCTGATGAGTCTATATAATGCTACTTGTAGTTATGTTCTCAGGGCTAACGATTTGGCACCAGATAATCAATTGGTGTGCTCTTCCTTGGGGAAGGACATCTCACAGCATTGCTCAGTTGTTTGTAGTTCTTTGCGTAGGGTTGCGGCCTTGTGAGCTCATCCCCATGTAATTTGGTATGTTCCCTGGTGTCATCCTTGTTCAGATCACATTTCAGAGTCATATTAGTGAGACTTTATGGATGTAACTTCTGATATTACTAGGGGACACAATCTTACAGCATCACAAAGTCCCTGATCCTCTGGCTCTAACAATATTTCCACCTCTTCTTCCACCATGTTCCCTGAGTCTTAGATGTGAGAGTGCTTGGTAGATGTATCCATTGGAACTGAGTTCTATAACTCTGCATTTTGATTTCTTGTGTTTTTCTTTAGTGGTCTCTGGCTGTTGTTGCAAAGAGAAGTTTTCTTGATGAGGAGTGAGGGCTACACTTATCTGTGGGTATAAGAACAAATATTTATTGATTGTTGTTAGGGATTATGCTGGATTAGTAAACTAGAGGGTGTAGATTTTCCTCCAATAGACATAATTTCATTATCACCGAGTAGTTAATTAGGTTTTCAGCATTAGGTATGGCTTTGCTCTCGTTGAGTGGATCTTAAGTCCAGTTAGAGAGCTGTGGATTACTGTCAATGTATGTGAGCCACTATAGAACCCTTAGGGTTATCATGTCACAGTGGTCATTGATGTGCTCCATAGACATCATGACTGGGTGGCATTGTTAGTTGCCTCTTTCCTTTGGAAGGTTGCATGGTGCCTTTTTGTACCATGAAAGCTATTCCTTAAGGAGGGGGCATTCAGGACAGTTCCATCTCAGAGATCTCTGGAACCTGTTTTGAAGTGCATCATGTCTTGAGGAATAGAGACTTACCTTCCACATATGGCAACAACAGCAATAGGTTGTGTGTTTTGAGAGTCTTTTAGACATCCCTGGCCAAAAGTTCAAGAGGACTTCTCTTACTTAATGCTCAATTTATTTGTCTAAGTAATTGGCCATTAAAT
This sequence comes from Peromyscus aztecus, assembly GCA_902168405.1. Lineage (NCBI taxonomy): Eukaryota > Metazoa > Chordata > Mammalia > Rodentia > Cricetidae > Peromyscus > Peromyscus aztecus. Next base: position 14,770 of record CABHPQ010152675.1, read on the forward strand.
TATTTTAGCTTATTAAAATATTTTATCTACTCCACTATACTCTCTAAAGAATAAACCTGCTTATGCTTTCAGGAATTTAAACCCCAAATCTGAGAAAGCCAGAGGCTAGTGTAAAAAGGCCTCTGTGGCTGGTGATGCTGTAAGCACATTAGCTATCTAAGTCCTTGTCGTTAAAAAGAATGAACAAACCATGGACACAGGCTTATGACATGTACAACACTCTTTTTAGGCATAGGATATGTCAATAGTCAGTAACTATGCATTTGAAGAAACAGAAACCCAGCCAGGACTTTAGAAGAATCAGATAATGATACAAATTTAGTCAACCTGAATTCAATTTCTATGGTAACCCCCCAACTGTAAAACCTTTGTAGATGTTCTTGACAAAAACCATACTTGGAGACTCAATCATGGTAATTTTAAAATCTTCATTTTAATTAGTACACATTAATGTAAACAAACATTGTGTAAATTATGGTATTTCTGTATATTGCTTTAATTGTTGAAAAAATGCAAATCCTCTTCAAGTGGAGGTCTTGAGGACAATACACTTTTGGTTTATGATTTGCCAACATCTTTGTTGTAGTCTGGCAGAGTTTGGATTAGAATAAAGCCAGAAAAGAAGAAAGAAATGTGAAAATAAATAATTAAAAAAAACATTGTTACAATCAGAGACTTTTGGATCTCTGTAAATTGTAACCCAGCTTTATTTACACACTGATTCAGCCAGTATTATATGTTCAGACTCTGTCTAAAAAATATGTGTACAGTATTCTAGTCTTCAAATTCTTGATAGCCAGTAGATGCTCTTAAAACACAACGTTTCTATTTTCCCCACATTCTTACACTAAGTCAGTTTTCATTTTTAAGCAAAAATTAAACAAAGGTAATCCTGACATAAATACTAATTGCTACTATCACAAAACCAAAAATAAACCACACAGACAACACTTCTATTTTCTAATTCAGTGTAGATTTTGTGCTGAATCTAATAGAATCTCAGCCAGATTGGTGTTTCCTCCATATGAATGCTATAACAATGTAAAGGTGAAGATATGTTAGTTTAATTAGCATTCTTAGTTTTCCCACCATAAATCAGGACAATTAATGAGATAATGAGCCAGCCTTGATTCTGAGCATTTACCATCTATTTAGGCAACTTAGTAAATTCCCATGATGGTCTTCATTAACCTACCACTTTTTTTTGTTAACAACAAAGCATAACACAGTAAAATATAATAAGATAAAACAAAAACCACCACATCAAAGTTGGACAAAGCAAACTAACAGAGGGAAAAGAACACCAAGAGAAGGCAGAGACCTATCTGTTCACACACTCAGGAGTCGTAAAAACACTAAACTAAAAGCTGTAATATATACACAGAGGACCTGGTGCACCCATGCAGGCCCTGTGTGTGCTGCTTCAGTCTCTGTGAGTTCATGTGAGCCTTGCTCAGTTGATTTAGAGGGCCTTGTTCTCTTGGTGTCCTCCATCCCTCTGGCTCCTACACTCTTTCCACCTCCTCTTCCATGGGGTTCCCTGAGCTCAAGAGCCTTTCACAATGGAAAGAGGTGCAGAGGTGGTGTGGTGGAGGCTCCTCCTTCTCCTTCTTCTTCACCATACACATGCAACGGATTAAAATAACATTTAAAGATATTAGGCTATATGAATTTTAAGAGTTCAAGAAATTATGTTTAGATATGCATTATTATACTTTTTAATAATATTTAGGTTTACAATTTAATGTTCAATAACAGCTCTATTGAATAATTGCAATATCTATTCACAAACCTTTTGAAAAGTGAGCAATTTTGAGACACTAAATCTTCTTTTATAATTTGTTAGTTTGTTTGAGATAGGACCTTGATGTAACCCAGACTGGCCTTGAACTCATATTCTTCTTGATTTGTCTCTGGTCACAGAATCATTCTACAGCATTGAGTTATATGCTACCATGTTTTTTAGAGTCATTTTAAGTACTTTTCTATGTGTGCTTTCAAGTATCTTTTGTGATTATTTGTTTATAATTTAAAAGGAAATTATAATTTTAATCAAAACAGAAAGTTCATTTGGTATCATTAGCCTGGCAATGCCTCTCCATCACACTTGGCATCAGCCTTTTTTTTTTTATATAAAGTGGGACTGAAAAAAGACTCCTCCCTGGAGAGTTAAATTTGGAACTAAGTAAAACTTGTGATACTCTGATTGTAGTTCTCAGACATGAACATCAATCCTGTCTTTTGTTGTCATGAACGCAACTATCAATTCTGATCTGGTATTTGTGGGCCTTATCTGCTAGAAAGTTTTCTCTGTCTTTAACTTATATAATATAATATAATATAATATAATATAATATAATATAATATAATATAATAAATATAATATAATATAATAAATATCTCACAGAATAGGTGTGAAGATTAGTATTCACTCTATTCATTTGCAGGAAGGCTGAGACATGGTGTTTCTCCGAAGAACCTGAATTTGCAGGTGAGTCTCTATCTGTCTTCTGACTCTTCATCTTTCTGGTAACAAATGTGTGGCCCTTTCAAAGTACTTCCTCTCCTGGATTATTCCTGGCTCAATTATTTTCCTGTAATAATCTTCATGACAGGCTTTATCAGTGATTTAAAAAGCCTTTACAGCATAAAACAGATTGATTCTGGGGGCCGAGAAATAAACATTCAAATAATCATTTGCTGTTGTAAATCATATTGTAGATATGACTCTATTATGAGCATGGTGCTTGTGAAGAGCATCTTGAGGGAGGCCGACTTAGAATGAGGAAGTCTTGAAGCATGAACCTGCTTTTCAATATGTTGTTGGTCACATGCTTATGTTATTAAAAGGGAGCCTTCCGTGAAGGTCTTCATCTCCCGATTCCAATTAAAACTGGATAATGATACAGATATATCATTTCCTGAACTCTAATTTTAAATACAATTGGTTATAAAATATTATTCCTAAGAATGGGACTATGAATCTCTAATGAGTTAGTTAAATATAGATTTTTAAAGAGAGCTAAGCATTAAATCATTGAATACCTTTTCATTAAATCACACCTAGCTTGACATTTGCAGTTTTAATTTGTATAGAAGAATGTCTCCTGCTTTTGAAAACTTCACACTCAGCAGAACTCAAGCTCTTCTGTACAGAATTACAATAACTGAAGATGTTCATTGTGACACAGTCCAAGAATATAGAGCATCGGTTTCACGGTCCCTTTCTGAGTCTTCAATTCACTTCTCCAGTGAAATTAAAGTATGTCGAAAGTATTTTTCTTTCTAAACTGAATTTTACTGCATTTAAACTACACCAGACAAAGAATCCATGAAGTAAGAAATGTTCAGTTTTATCACAAGAAATGATAACTTTTGCAGTTCATGGTTTCCTGTTGCAAGTTTCATCAATGTGAGGTAATCATTTCTATCTATTCTTTTTAATTTCAGGAGGTGTATGAGTATTATACTATATACAGGTAAAGTAACAAAATATACAATATAAATGTAATCTAAATGAAAAATACACCCAGGACAAATTCATATATGTTCTCAGATGTTTCTGTTGAAAAAACAAATGGTGAGAAATATACTTGGTATTTTTAAGAGTAAAGAGAGATAAAAGGCACAGAAGAAAAATTTCCAGATTAATTTCTTTGAATGTATTTGCAAATACACTTCAGACAAAGAAATTGTGAGCGTAACAGGGGCAAAGTTGAACAGCTATGTGAGAGAACTAACATTGACAGATCAGAAATCTCTAAGGTATACTGGTGATCTTCAGTATAAAGTCACTACAGAGTTTTGATCTCAGTGTGTTACATGTGGTGGTATTGTGTTCCCCAAAATATTGTGTACCCTAATAAACTTATCTGGGGTCAGAGAACAGAGCAGCCACTAGATATAGAGGCCAGAAAATGGTGGCATGCACGCCTTTAATCCTATCATTTGGGAGACAGAGTTCCATCCGGATCTCTGTGAGTTTAAAGCCACACTGGAAACAGCCACGCATGGGGACTCACACCTTTAATCCCAAGAAGTGAGCCTTTAATCCCAGGAAGTGAGGGCAGAAAGCAGAAAGGTATATAAGGCATGAAAACCAGGAACTAGCCTGGTTAAGCTTTTAGGCTTTTGAGTAGTAGTTCAGCTGAGATCTATGAGGTTTCCAGTCTGAGGAAACAGGATCAGCTGAGGAACTGTTGAGATGAGGAAGCTGTGGCTTGTTCTGCTTCTCTGATCTTCCAGTGTTCACCCCAATACCTGGCTCCAGGTTTGTTTCTATTAATAAGACCTTTTAAGATTCATGCTACAGTTACAGAAAGTAATGAAATTGCAAACTGTTTGCATGGATAGAAAATTCATCTATTTTTACTGGAACATTTTGATATATTAGATTATTTTTTTCTGCTTATCATTCTCTCTCCCCTCCCTTCTTAAGATGACACTTTTTCAGTTGAGTAGCTATGTACCATGCTATAGACAGTGCCATGTTTGCTTAGGTGAGATGAACAGTCTTAGTGTGCATAAGACTTAGCTTATCTTTTACCAGTAGCTACATCAATGAGCATTTTACTGTTTCCCAGGCATTCATTAACTATATGACCTGGACATAGAATAAATATTTCCAGAGAAGATGTTAAAGAGGCTTACAGCTAAAAGCAATTGAGCAATACAACCTAGACATATCAATGCACACCCCCAGGGGCCAGAAGCTTTGTGATACAGAATGTTTTTAATTGGTTGAATTCGTTGGTTCTTACTGATTATTATACCAAAAATGTATAAATGAACAACAAGAGGTAATGTAACTATAACAAAGTTATGTGTACTGGATGGAGTACAGGGCAATATAATTTGAGAGCAGACGATGAAGAGTGACAAAGTTCTTAAGCTAATGTTCCTGCTCTAAGTGACTGTTTAATGAAGAAGGAGGCACTGTAAAGTTATTAAAAGCTGTGTCAAAAAAATCTGCAGGTTTATTCAAGAGGGAAAAATGTATCATATACATTTATCATTGTATTTACATGCAAGTATGGGATTTACATATTTAAGAAACTAGAGAAGAACAGCTAGATCCAACTTAAGTGAGTAGAACAAACCTAAGTGGGTTTGGCCATGAACAACTGGTGTAACAACCATGGTGTAAACCATTTAAGTGTAACGGGCAGAGCACACACTAGAGTCTCAGCACTCCATTAAGCAGTCTATGTTGTGTGTGTTGATAAAAACTAAAGGCCGTAGGAGACTCATCTACATAAAAACACAGTTGGATGTCTGGCCACCTTCGTGTTAAACAGCAGGTCTGCTGCTTAGGGACCTGAGCATTGATTTCACCAGCCCACCCCTTGTCACTCATTGTCCATGTAACAGCCATCTGATACAAGGATCTCAAATATACCTCAGCTTGCTGTGGGTTAGCAGTCCACGTTACACATGAACCCTTGACCAGGCCCATCTGTCTACGGACCATGAGAGTTAGTCCACACAACACAGCCCCCAGACACCACGGGTGACTCACACATGGACACATTAACCTTGCCTGCAACTCTACCCAACTGACTAAAAAATTTTCTTTCTCAAAGTAATCTCGTAAAGACAGAAAAAGACAGCTATTTTCCTAAAGGAATCGCAGGGAAACACCGAGTGAACTTACTAAGGCTGCAGAGACTGATCTGGAATCCTGGAAGCTCCCAAATTGATTAGCATAGAATTGAAGGCAGCAACTCTTTTGAAGTTCATGGAACAATAAGAGAACACAAATAGTAAACAAACAACTTTCATGAAAATATCACATAAGCTAGATGATAATTTTTTAAAAGATTTTTTATTAGTTCTTTGGAACAAATAAAAAAAATTTCATGCAATGTGTTTTAATTATATTCACACTCATTTCTTTGCAGGTTCAACTCCTTTTACTACACATCTACCTTGTGCCCCTCCCCCTCTTTTAACCCTTAAAGACCAGTTTGTACTGCCTAAATATGCTTTCATTTGTGCTCTTCTACTAGTGAGTGGTGGACTTACCAGTCAGATATACTCTCAGATAGAACTGTTTTTCC
>CABHPQ010152678.1:0-19867 GCA_902168405.1 Peromyscus aztecus
AGGGCATTGCCTATTTTTTCTTCTAACATTTTCATTGTTTCAGGATTTAGATTTAGGTCTTTGATTCATATAAAATTAGTTTTAACTTAAGACCTACTTAGCAAGAGTGATACCATGTCTGGTACTAGAAACCTAACTAACTCAGTGATAGTTATAGCATAGTTATTGGAGGATAATCTCCAACAGCTAATTTACTAATCATTAACATCAGTCTCTAAACATTTGCCCTTATACATACAGATGAGTGTAGTCTTTAGCTTTCATCCAGGAAACTTCTCTTTGCACCATATTGAGATCACTACAACAAAACAAACCAAAACAAAAAAAGCAAGCAAACTAACTAACAAAACAGTTAATAAAATGTTAATTTGGGGGGCCTATTACCTGTGGATATATCTATAAAGCAATTCCATACCCAAGGTTCAAGGAGCACTGTGGATGAAGAGGCAGAAGGATTCTAGGATCCAGAGAATCAGTGATTTTGCTATAAGATTGTATCTTGCAGGAACATCAGTATCTATACCTATAAAATTTCACCTACATGAAATACAGGCAACTGAGTAAAGCTGGAAGCTGGAAAAGTTGTTCTCTCTGGAGATGAGCACATCATTTTGTTCTCCAATGTCAAATGTTCAAGCAGAAAACATACATGTTACTAACATTATGTAGACTCAACAGGTTAAATTTAGGAATATAGATGAATATATACATACAGATATACATGTGAAAGAAACTGATGAAAAAAGTGGCCCATGAATTTGAAAGATAGTGGAGAGGAGTATATGGAAGGGTCTGAAGTTAATAAAGGAAAGAGAAAAAAAATGTTGAAGTTAAATTACAAACTCAAAAATAGACAATGACAATAAAAAATTAAAAAAAAATGTCCTCATGTTAGATGCTTGTCCTGTCAATACTATGGAGGCTATAGTTGGTAGTTTGAAGATTGAGGCAAGCCTGAGCTATGGAGTAAGTTAGAAGACTCTCTTAGCTACGAACAAGAATGTGAGTTAGAAAACACATAAATATCCCACAGACTCATTCTTTCAAAGATATACAAAAATACACATGAATTACATAACATGCCTTCAATTTATGAACAGTGTAATCATGTTGGACAGATTAAAGAAGCCGTGTCATTAAAATGGTTACTGATGAAATTGCACAACAGGCTTATTGGACTTGGTGTATAAATCTGTCTTTTTTGTAGATAATTTTTTACCAAAGTCAGAAAAGTTGGTTATTATCAGTTCTCATTCTAGATCTCTGAGAAATATGTCAAATTTTAAAATATCAAATATTTGAAGAATAGAAACATTGTTAATGAAATGTTCTTAAATTATTTCCTGATTCTTCAATTCTACTTGTTCATATTAAAAAACATAGATATCTTGACTAAACTATTTAAATGAAACAGAAATCATCAGAGACAAAAGTGGAATGAAAATGATTATAGGAAGTGTGAACAATTCAGAACAGCCTTGAGGGTATTTTCTGATTCTGAAGGTGAAAATACTGGTGAGGAACTGGCCCCTGAAAAACAAACAAACAAAAAAAACAGCACTCTGAAGGCACAGGCAGCTGGATCTCTGTGAGTTCGAGGCCAGCTTTGTCCACAAAGTAAGTTCCAGGACAGCCAAGGCTATTACACAGAGAAACCCTGTAATACCATGTCATGGTGTGGAACTTAAGTCAAATTGGATATTAAAGTTTCTCCCATAAGCTTTGTGCCATCGTTGCCATAATATATTTTGCAGGCAGGACATACCGTAGCTGAAATGTTTTGTGGCTGGATTAGTGTTTTCTGTTTCTCTTTTGGTATTTTGAAGATTACATTCCCATACCAAAGACCCATGTAGGGGTGACAGTTCTATGTTTGCACTGCCTAGACCTCTCCATGTTCAATGAGTTGTGTGGGTATTGCCTTCAGCAAAAGGGCCTTGCTGTCAGTTTGTGCAGAGCAACCTCTTGCCTTAGAAACAGCCTGTGTTCTTGAAGATTTCTATGAGACACCTTTGCCCAGCAACTCAATTGAATGTAACCTAGTCCCAGTACTGGAAGCCCATATGGTGATGAAGGATGGATGGCCATTGGGACTCCATTTCAGTCATATGAGGTTTTAGCAAACTGGCCCCTGGAAAACAAAAAACAGCACTCTGAAGGCATAGGCAAGTGGATCTCTGTGAGTTCGAGGCCAGCTTTGTCCACAATGTGAGTTCCAGGACAGCCAAGGCTGTTGCACAGAGAAACCCTGTCTTGAAAACAGTAATGACAACAAAAACAACAAACCCAAAACAAAACAAAACAAAACAAAACAAAATAAAAATCACCAGAAACCAAACCAAAACAACACAACTGCCACTGTTAGTGTCAGTTGTGTTATAAGAGGGGACGGCTGCTTCACCAACATTTGTGTTTTCATGTTTATATGTGATATTTGTCATCTAACATGATAGACATCACTTTCAACCTTGTGTTGCCTAAAATTTTAATCATGAGTGCCAGTGATAAAAAAAAACCCATAAGGCAGAGAAAACCAAATGCTCTATCATATCCAACTAGAATATACTTCTCTGCTGGCAGTTTTATGTATGTGATCAGCCACTGACAATCCCATCATTCCTTCCAACAAAGATAATTCTCATTCTCAAGGACATTGTGTGAGACCTAGCAAATTGCTTTTCTGGAGTCCAGATGCACTGCAATAAACATGTTAGCCAAATGAATGTTTTAGTAAACATGGATAAAATGCAGCACATCTGGAATGATGCAGCCTTTATACTCACATACTCTTGGTGAGGACATTTTATTTTTAAAATATTGCATTATTCATTAAAATGTTACTGCATGGCTAGAGACATAGTATAAAGCACCTGCTGCCCAGGCTTGAGGATCTGCACTAGAATCCTTGTAACTCATGTAAATCTAGATATTGCAGCATGTACCTGTAACCCACAAGTTGCTATGGGAAGATGAGAATCAGAAGCAGAGACCTCACAAAGCTTGACTACCAACTAGATGGGTATGCTCAGTCCTGAAAATCAAACCCTGTTTTAATAAAAATTAATGATAAGAACTCACAACCTAGCTTATCTTCTGAATCTCAAAAAGTGTGCAGGGGCCCACATATACCTGAATTTAGACACAGAAATACACACATACAAATAATATACACATTTTATACATAGATATTTAAAAATTGTATACGGGCAATGGGAAATTGAGTAAGAGCTTTGGAGTGTGGTGATTATGAGAAAAATACACAGTATGAAACTGTCGAAGAACTAACAATATTTTAAGAAGTAACTGATTATATAGATTTTCCTTTCCTTGCAGCTATCAATTGATAATAATTCCTAGGGTATCAGGTAGAATTCATGTCCATTCTTTCTCATTGTTGATATTTTGTTTGGTTTGATTTTTCATAAGTCTTGCATGTGATGTTACAACCACTGTGAGTTCAAAAGTCTGTGTTTCCTGTTATGTCCATAAAACACTGCCATCTTCCAGTCATCCATTACTTCCGGCTCTTTTAATCTTCATGGTGATGTTTTAATTGTGCTGAAATGTGATTTTATTTGTATGTTAATAAATAAAGTTTGTCTGGAGATCAGAGGTCACATAGTGAGGTCACATAGTGAGACATAAGCAGAGTTAGGCGGTGCTAGCCCACACCTTTAATCTGATCACATGGCAGGCAGAGTCTCTGTGTGGTCAAGAACACAGCCAAGTGTGGTGACATGTGACACGAGCCTTTAATCCCATTACCAACCATAGAGACCTGGAGGTCTGTATAGACAGGCAGTGGCAAGGAAATCATGTGGCTAGGCTTAGAGCCAATGAGAAGGCAGAACAGGAAAGCAATAAAAACACAAGTCGCACAGGAAGAAGCAGTCTGGGGAAGCTACTCCTGGTGGTGAGCTCAAGCTAGTAGTGGCTATTGCTCTGATCTCTTTGGCTATTTCCTCTGTATTTGGCTCTGTGTTTCTTATTTACTAAAACTGTTTAGAAATTAGTCTACAAATCTGTCCTCCCCTTCTTACACAATGCTATATGAATAACAGGAGGAAGGAAAGTGATACAGATATCCCATTAAGAGATAGAATTTCTGTAGTGGCTTTTGGTACATTGACCACACTAAAGTAGATGGGCGTACATGCAAGAATATATGGACAACCCAAAATGGATTTGTTGGGTTTAATGAAAAAACGGGACACAAAATTGGGCAGATAGGGGATAGATGATGGATTTAGGAGGAGTAGAGGTAAGGTTTATGAATAAAATCAAAATAAATTGCATGAAATTCTAAAGCATATTTTTTAAAATGCATGGAGAGTAGAGGGAATGTAACATTAACCAAACCATTGAAAGATAGCAATGAGGCCAGGCAATGGTGACACACACGCTTAATCCCAACACTGGGGAGGCAGAGGCAGGTGGATCTCTGTGAGTTTGAGTCCAGCCTGGACTACAGAGTGAGTTCCAGAACAGTCATGGAAACCCAGAGAAATACACAGAGAAACCTTCTCTCAAAAGCAAAAGAGCAAGAAAAAACGAAGTAAGAGAGAGAGAGAGAGAGAGAGAGAGAGAGAGAGAGAGAGAGAGAGAGAAACAGTCAATGAATTTGTGAGCATATATGACTGAAAACAAGTAAAGCAAGTTTATATGCCCAGGCTCAAGTTCTGATTCTTAAATATTTTTTAATTTAATAAAGGACAATATTTGAATATCACATGTTTAGTCTCCTAGTCACATAGAGTTATTTTAAATAAATGACATCTAAATATCTTTTGTTTTTAGATGTACATTTTCATATTAGTTCATTTTGCTGTGGGTTAGAAAATATGTAAAAGTACAAGCAGAGCAAGCTCATCTCTCACTGTGAAGCACTTTCTTGCATTTTACACATGCTGAGATCTAATTCTACCAGTATTTAATCTGCTAATGATAGTGACATTACTAAAACATTAAACAATCAACTTTAAAGCTTACTAAGTTTCTAAATCCAGCAAAGTTGGATGTTTTTATCAATAATAAATATAAACCATCTATTATAGGAAGTGCATTGTAATCAATCTAGTAAGAGCCTCTTACTTTAAAGAACCTGTGTACTATGAAAGAAAGTGAGATATCTGCATGATCCCTAATCAAGATTCCAGAAAAAAATTCTTTTGTTGCACTGCATAGAGAATTTATTGGCCTGCATTTAGAAGCAGTTCAGAAAACATCCGCAGATGATGTGGTTGATGATAACTGATGCTGGCTTCCGTGGATATGCTAATATGGTAGCAAGCCCTACCAGTCAGTGCCCTTGAAATGTTGGTCTAATTCTTCTAATTCCATGTGTGATGGTTGATGAAAGTTTAAACTACTTTAATTCGACTGTTTTCAAAGAGGAAGGAAGTTTTTTTTTATTGTTGTTGTTTGTTTGTTTTGCTCTTTTGTTTTTAAACTGTAGCTACAGTAAGCAGGTTCTGATCATGAAAAATAACAAAAATTTTTCAATGATTTAACAAAGCAGAGTATTGAAAAGATATTTGTGGTCTGATTTACGTAAAAGCAGAGAATATAAGATGATTTAGATTCTGTTTGTTGGCATGCACACTATCAGTAGAAAACTTATAGTACATTTTAATATTCATTGGGCCAGATGTATTTTAATATAATAATTCCAAGGAATGTAGAAATTCTAGTTTTCTCATGCTTTAATAAACATCTATAGCATTATAGGTTAAATAGTGGACTATGAACATATCCTAATTATTTATAATTCACTACCATAGTAATACAACTTTGATTTAAGCAACAGTTTTATTACTATCATAAAATAAAGTTAAAATAGAGGCATTTCTCAAATTAAAATTCAAAGTTTTCTAGTATAATGAATTCAGAGGTGATACCACTAATTTACAAAGAATAAACCATCTGTGAGCTTCTTAATAAAGAGTTTTTGGTCTGTTTTCCAAGTTCAATATAATGTTTTTAAAGAAGAACTAATTATGTGTTTCCAAAGCAGTAAATTTAATATAATGAGATGAGTTTGGTGAAGTGTTCTGAACTGTGGGGCTTAATGTTTATTTAATTTTTAAAATGTAGGGCCTTTATATCAAAGTTTCCAAAAGTACAAAGCTTAATGTCTCAAAAAATTCCTTTTAATTCCTTACAGTGGGAAATTTTATATTGTGGGAAAATTGGCCAAGTATAATTAATATTACAAATATATCCATATTAATTGCCTCATTATCATGCTTAAATTGTAAATATCCTTCCTACTCCCAAAGTCCCACATGTCCCTAATAACTCTTCTTTCCATTCTTCCATCTATAACCTTCTTTTCAGAAACTCAATAAAATTTCTGTCAGTTTAGATTAATTTGTATATTCCCTGAATTAATTAAAGACAGATGTGTCCAGGTGCTTCCCAGTATTTAACAGAGACAAACTCATCAGCATTTGCAAGCACACCAACAGTTGATAAGCAGCGTCCTACTCTACATATATTCAACATATTGTTGTTAATTCATTTATAGAAAAGTCAGAATAATTCTATTTTGGAGTTATTGTAAATACAGCTGCTGTACAATTACTTTCATGAGTGTTTGTCTAAATAACCTCTCTGACCTATTGGAATAGCCGCATCATGACACACACACACAAAAAATTGAAGAATAACAATATTTTTCTAAAACACACCCTTTTATCCTGCAAATTAAGTATGTATAATAAGTGTACTAATATTATTTCTGTAATCAATATTGTTTTAAATGTTGAGCATCTAGGGAAACTGGTGTTTTGCCTGCATATATGTCTGTGTGAGACTGTTTCATCTCCTGGAACTGGAGTTAAAGACACTTGTAAGCTGCCATGTGAGTGCTAGGAATTGAATCTGGATCTTCTAGAAAAGGAGTCAGCGATCCTAACCACTGAGCCATTTTTTCCATCACTGCCCAAGAGGTAATATTCATTCATCTGATTTTTTTTTCATTTTGTTGTAAAGAGCTAACTACTGTCTAAGTATTTTCACATGATTATTTTTTATAAATATATTTCCTTTAATGTGATTTCTGTTGAAATACATTCTCATTTTGAAGCTTTCAATGTTTCTCCTTATTGAGTTTTGAGATATATTTATATGCTTTGGGCATAAATTGTAAACCAGAGGGGAAATACCTTCAAATATTATTTCAAAATCTCTGATTTTTTTTTCCTTTTTTGCCCTTAATTTTTCATGTTCTTAGAGAACATATATATGTATGTATGTATGTATGTATATATATATGTGTGTGTGTGTGTGTGTGTGTGTGTGTGTATGTGCATGTGTGTGTGTTGTACAAACACACTCACACATAGATATATGTTGTAGGTTTTTTGGCATTTTGGGGGGCCCATTACCCAGATCCCAAATAAATCATATATAGACACTTATTATTACTTATGAATGTCTGGTCTTATCTTGCCTTAGTTTCTTGCCATCTTTTCTGAACTTAAATTATCCTGTCTATCTTTTGCCTCTGGGCCTTTTCCGTTTTCTTATTTTTGCAAATCTTACGCTTCCTTTGTGGCTTTCTGTGTAGCTGGGTGGCTGACCCCTGGAGTCCTTTTCCTTTTCCGGCTCCTCTTCCTTTCACTCCTCTATCTCTTTTCTCCTCCCAGGTTTCTTTCTCTAGATATTCTCTCTGCCTTCCAGTCCTGCCTATCTCTCTCTTCTGCTTTGCTATTGGCCAGTTCTTTACTAGACCATCAGTTGTTTTAGACAGGCACAGTAACACAGCTTCACAGAGTTAAACAAATACAACATGAACAAAAGTAACACACCTTAAAATAATATTCTACAGCATATATATATATATATATGTATATATATGGATAATTTTTGATATTTTCCTTAGAAGCACTTTCAATGCCTACAAAATCATAACATAAAATGTCTTGTTTTAATCCATTAAAGACATTGTCTCAATTCGGCACACTATTTCTGGTAAGAAAAAACTCATGCATGTTACCTTCCTTTTTCACAGTTGAGAACTTTAATCCAGCAATTTTAGTTTTAATTTGTTCCATAATATATCATATTTTATAATCATAATGGTTGGATATTTCACTGGAAAAATTATGTAATACTATCTCATGTGACTTCTATTTTCCTTCCATCAACAGAACATTTTGCATCAGGGATCACTCAACATGTTCAGAATGACCTAAAGTTATTAGAACTGTTCTCTTGAATTTCCATTGTATTTTCTTTTCCTAGAATTTTCTTCTTTCTTCTTTTTTTCTTCCTAATTGTTTTGTTTCTATTTACAGTAATTTCTTCTCTCATCCAAGACACAACAACCAAACTTGATAAAGTCAGATACTGGAGTTTTTGCCAAGCATTTTGTACTTCAAGAATCTATAAAATTTTAATTTTCAGTAACTTTAAAATCATGTGGTCAAAATTTATTCAAGCTATTTCTCTTCTATAATTCTTTCTTATGGTTATTTTAATTACAAATAAAGAATTGATTAATTTTATTCTTTATATTCTCTTAATCATCAATATTTCTGTAGCTGTGGATTCAAGTTTAGTTATCTTTTGTTCTATAGTCTCTAATCTTCATTATGTTCTATTCAGAATTGTTATTGTAGGAGGCCCAAAACAGCTTGACCACCCAGTTGACATGACAGGCTTAGGGACCCAGACATAGCTGCCATGACAGACTTACTGGTGGGCAACACCTGGATCCAGGAAAAGCCATAAGCTGATTCCACCCAGGAGGGCCTATATCTAAGGGGAAGTACCTGACATTCCAGACATTCCAACCATTAGATAAGATCTCCAAGATCATGATGGGGAAAACCACAGAGACCACTGACTCAAGCTGGTAGGAGCTCATGGACTCTGGCCTGTTTTAGCCAGAGAACATGCATGGGACAGAACTAGGCCCTCTGAATGTAAAAGCAAAGAGCCTTTATTTCAAGCTCGAGCTTGGACTCTCCATGTATCTGAGGCAGTGGTGAGAGCAGAAAGCCCTGAGCCCTGGCACAGTAAAGTTTTCATCATAACAGAGGCTGGAGTGAATGCATTTCCAGGGTTCAGGATCCTGATTGACTGACATTTGTCTAGGGGTATCTTGGTAAAAGGGAAACAGACGTGTGCTATGCTCAGGAACATCTGGTGATCTTTTTTTTCCTCCCTCCCATCTTCCTCACCTCCCCTAATCCCAACCTCCACCCACTCTTCAGAGAGGGTAAGGCCTCCCTTGGGGAATCAACAAAATCTGGCCTACTGAGTCCAGGCAGGATCAAATCCCTCCTCTCTGTGAGCAATGTATCCCACCCTAGGTAATGTGTCCCAAATAGCCATTTCATGCACCCAGTATAAGTCCTGGTCCTACTGCCAGGGGCTCACCAAATAGATCTAGCTAGCTTCATTACTGTCTGAGCATAACAGTTCTCTCACATAAGATGTTCATCATCTGAAGAATATATCAATCATAATTCTTTATATCATCTACAACTCTTCTTATCATTTTTTTCATAAATGGAATGCAGGCAAAGTGTCTTTTAAATATCCTTCTCTGATGACTCTACCATCTGTGTCAACATAGATTTATTTATTTATTTATTTATTAACTCATTGCAAATTCTCTTATTATGAGCATGAGTTGTTTTCTTGTATTTGGTATGCTTGGTAATGCATGGCTGGTGCTGGAAGTAAGGATTATCACAATGAGTTTTATACACTTACATTCATTTCTTAAAATTATTCCACAACATGCTTTTATAACAGGTTAATTGGAATAGGTGCATCTGAAAATCACTTGGTGTACTACTGGGGAAAAATAAAACAGCGTTCAGTGTAGGTTTTCCAAAGCTGACTAAGGCAATTTTCAATAATGCTGTGGTTTGTCCATCTATTTGTTGAGAATTAGACAATTCCAATTTTCCAGGAAAGTTCTTTTTCCAGCCCTGGTAAGTATTCTGTGAACCAGCTCTTTTCAGTATCTGGTAAATGCTTTAGAATATCATCTCCAGGTCTGAAGAATTTTCACTACCTTACTTCTCACTCCTGCAGAATTCTATCCATTTTTTTTTAATTCTTAGCCATGCATTCTAACCTCATCTAATCTTGGGGTAAGTTCTGATTTCTTGAGGCACTTCCTTAGAATTCTCTCATAGTTCAAATCTAGAGGAACTGTTCTGCCCACATGCAACCATGACTAGAGATCATTTTCCCTCCTGGTCTTTTTTTTTGATATCTTCTTTCAATTTTTATTTTTATTGTTATGTTAAAATAACCTATATATGTGTGTTTATGACTGAGCAATGGTATATTTATGTGAGTGCATATTCCCAGAGTCCAGGTAAGTGTGTTAGATACTTGAGAGCTGGGAATACAGGAAGTTTTGAACTGCACAAACTGTGTGCTCAAAAGCAAAGGGGTCCTGTGCAGCTGCTTTTAACTTTTAGTCCTCTCTCCATCCCCAACTATTTTATATCTTGATATTCCTGGCAAAGGAAGGTAAATATAAAATAAGTTCTTACAGCTTATCATCATGAAACTCGAGATAGAAACCCAAAGCAACAATAATATTTGCTATCTGTTCTTTTTTTGTTTTTATATATGAAGTTTATTCAGCCCATAAATTTAATTTTGTTTTGGGAGTGAGGTTTGTTTGTTGTTTGTGGCAGGCTAGCCTTAGATAGACTCACAATTGTCCTGTATCAGCCTGTGAAGTGCCCGGGGGCTGAAAGTCCAACAGCACCGCAAGTGCCCTAGGAAGGGCTCCTTGACTTCCTCACTTCATGACATAGGCCATCATGATGGGCTTTGGGTAAGAAGAGATTTCTTGTGGAGAACGGGGTCTGAGTATGGGCAGGTGCGCAGAGGGAGTGGTGGGGACTGCTGTAGGCTCTGTGATTTCACTTCATTGTCTGTGAGGCCCTATGAGTCCCACTTGGTTGACTCTGTGGCCCACGTTCTCTTGGTGTCCTTGATGCCCTGTCTCCTACAATCCTTCCTCCCTCTCCACAGTCTTACTTTTAATACATCTTTATAAAGTTTCTTTTTTATTGAATAATCCTTCCATGGACCATCAGGGATAGCCTATAGAATCAACATCTGTCTGTTCTGTCTGTGTGTGTTGCATCATACTTGTGTCTAGGGCCTCACATAGGCTAGGGAACCACTCCACAATTGAGCCATATCCTCAGCTCTGGGTAATATATAAAAGGTAGGGCTCTTATGCTTTAAATAAAAATTTAAATGCATTAAACTGAGATCTAAATTGCTGTGTTGCAGAGGAAGAGATAACAGCCACGTTCAATTCCCAATAGTCTCTGCAGAAGACTTTTTTATGAGAACATTAAGAAAATTATTGAAGGTAAAGCCAGCTGCCCAGCATGCTTTCCACCATGTTATGTGGCTTCAATTGACATGGTGCTAATAGTGCCATATTTTTGGTTCAAAGAGATTATAGAGTAGTTATAAGGGAAGAACAAGAAAACAAAGTAAAAAGTGAATTTACACTACACGTCCTTCAAATTATATTAACTTGATTTTTTGCTCCTGAAACAGAATAACCTCATATAAATATATACATATATATTTAATTTATCTTACATAGTTTAGAAATCTATATACAAGTACTTTCTTTTCAATATTATATTAACATTTTAAATACATTATGTTATGTGATATTTTGTTGGTTAGGTATCACACTAGAAGGTCGAAATAATTGATAATATTAGCTATCATTTTACTTGTAACAAAAATTTCTGATCCTTAAAAAATTTTTGAAATAAAAAATATTAAATGCTAAGAAATTCTGTTGTTTGATCTGGAAATAGTCAATTTAGAAGGAAGGTATGCATACAGTTACTTTGTAAGTTATATCAGGATTTACATTTTTATAATGACTACAGAATTTCAATAAACTAAGCAGCCATAATTTATACTTAAAAGGGCAACTTTAGACATCCAGAAAAACCAGCTTCATATTGAGTATGATAATTCAAACATTTAATCAGTTATATTATTGTTGAATTGTAGATGTTTAGTCTGGAATATCAAGGATGATCAAATACTTAAAAAAATGACATAATATCATCTCCAGAATTAAAATCAGTTACCTAAAAGTAGATGATTCCTCAATCAGAAGCCAGAGGACAGACACAGCCAGACACAGCACAAGTTCCTTCTTCTGGAACTTGATCTTGGATTTCCCTCATTGACATTAGTCAGGTTTTTATTTTGTCAGCAAGGAAGAGATTTGCCAGCCTTGTTCAGGCCTGGGCCCAGATATATGGGATCTGCTTGATCAGAGATGCAGAGGCCAAAAAGGCATCATACTTCTTCGCCAGCTTTTTGAGGAAGTTCTTATTCTTACTAAGCTTCTTCAGTGCCTCCATATCCACGTGGGTAATAGCCAAGGCCTTGGCGTCATCGCAGTGCTGCTGGTCCCCCATGATGCCCATCAAGAACTTGGAGTGAGGAGTGAACTTTAGCCTGATGTTCCAGAGAAATGTCCTTCTGAGGGTCAGGAATCTCCAGGCTGACCTGCACCTCCCCTGTTTATAGAAACTTGCAGCACTTGTGCTGGTTTCTGTGCAGGACTTCCCACACCATCTTATACAGGGTATTGTGAGGCTGTTGATGTTGGCTACATGAAGATGAAGGATGATGAGCTGACCTACAATGTCTACCTGGTTGTCAACTTCTTGGTGTCCTTGCTTAAGAAAAACTGGCAAAACATCCAGGTTTTGTATATCAAGAACACCATGGGCTAGCCCCTGTACCTATAATAGAATGGCCCCAATAAACCTTAGTACTATGAAAATGGTGGAGGAGAGACTCTCTATGATATCACAATAATCACATGAGGATTTTTTATAGTGACTATTTCCAATCAACTCTTATCAGTAGTACAATTTCAGGACTTCACCTCTCTCATCTCTCTCAATGTTTCCTAAAGGTTTAGAAATCAGTCCAGCCGTTTAGGCACCACACCATCGGGTAGCTGTCATTTCAAAAGCGTTTGCTCAGTGGCTACTGTGTGCTTAGCGTTGTGTTGTGAAGAGAGGGCAAATGAATGTTAAGTTTCTGGTCCTCAAGGAACTCAGTCCAGTGAAGAAGACAGAGAAGTAGACAAATGTTTTCAATTTAATACAATAAGTGCCGTGAGAGTCTACCAGGGGAATATTTAAATTAAATTGAGGATGAGAAGGGCAAGGAATGTTCTTGAAGGAGAGACACTGACCTGATGCTTGAGGGATGCTGGAAGGGCTAAGACACTTAATAAAACTGGAGGAAGAAATGAGCCTGGGAAAATGAACAGGCATCGCAAGCTTAAGAGCTCCCACTACTTCCTATAGAGACTAGCATTTATCTATAAAGGCTGGCATGGCCTTTTAAGGTATCTATGCAGGAAATTAGTTACATCATTGATTTGAGAACACCATATCTATCATATCAGAGTAGTACAAGATATTAATCATAATCTTTTATTTACCATGAAATATATATGTTAGAATGCTTTGTGTCCTTATTATTGAAATTATGTTGTCAACTACCATTTATCCCTAGGTTTATGACAAGCAATAAGCATATAGTGAATCTAACTATGGAATTTTCTGTTCCACCAAATTGCTATTAATTACAATATTCAATTTGTGATTTCAGTAAATTTTCATAGCTTGATTTTTCCTTTTTTATAATTTTTTATTAAGAAAAGATTTTTTTCCTTTTACATACCAATCCGTTCCCCCTCTCTCCTCTTCTCACACTCCCCCCACCCACCCCCAACCCATACCCATCCCCTCCTCATAGAGAATAAGGCCTCCCTTGGGTAGTCAACACAGGTTTTTATACTATGGTGAAGCTAGACCTAGCCCCTCCCTCCTGCATCAAGGCTTAGTAAGGCATTGTACCACAGGGAATGGGGCCTAAAAAGCCAGTGTGTGTACCCAGGGTAAGTCCTGGTCCCATTGCCAGGGGACCCACAAGCACATCAAGCCACTCAACTTTCATCTACATTCAGAGGGCCTAGTTTGGTCCCATGCAGGCTCCCCAGCTATCACTCCAGAGTTCATGAGCTCCCATTAGCTTGGGTCAGCTATTTCTGTGGTTTTTCCCATCATGATTCTGACCCCGCCCCTGCTCTTTTAATCCTTCCTTCCTGTCTTCAACTGAACTCTAGGATCATGGCCAAGTGCTCGGCTGTGGGTCTCTGCATCTGCTTCCATCTGTCACTCCATGTAGGTTCTATGATGACAATTAGGATAGACACCAATCTGAGTTAAGGGGAAGGCTAGTTCAAGAACCCTCTCTACCATTGGTATGAGTCTTTGCTGGGGACAATCTTGTGAGTTCCTGGGATTTTCCCTAATTGCATATTTCTCCCCATCCCCTTAATGGTACACTCATGAAATTTGTAGGCAAATGGATGGAACTAGAAAAAAAAATCATCCTGAGTGAGGTAACTCAGACCCAGAAAGACAAACATGTTATGTACTCACTCATAAGTGAATGTTAGAAGCAAAGCAAAGGATAACCAGGCTATAGTCCCCAACCCCAGAGAAGCTAGGTGAAGAGGAGGATACTAAGAGGAACACATATGGATTGCCCCAGAAGGGGAAAAGGGTTAAGATCTCCTGGACAAACTGAGAGGGGGAAATAGAGGGGAGCATATAGGAGGGGATGGGAGGTGGGAACATGGGGGAGAGACAGGGAGGGAGAGCAATGAAAGAGTTATCTTAACAGAGTGTAGCATTTTTCCTTACTCATAAACTTTGTTTTCCTTTCAATCTTGACTTACTACATGAAATTTCAGAATAAGAAAGTGAAAACCAAGCCCAAGAGAGGCAGCAGGGGCTTCTGATGCATAGCCTGAGAAGAAGAGGCTGTAAGCAGGATATTCATCCTGGTTTTCTTTTTTAATGTGGATGTCTACATCACAATAAATATGATCTCTCAATTCAGGCTATCTCTGCAAAGAAGTATTACATTCTTTCTATTAGAGGAAAAGAAAGTTCAGACATTCTTTCAAACATTTCTCTTGAGAATTAGAATATCTCTTAAAGTAACATATGACCCAGAGAAATATTTCTCTCTTGCCAGATAAATTTTTCAATACTTTATTCCCCTAAGAATTCTGCTTTAATGACAAATCAGTAGTCAAGAAATAGTGTGTTCCATCCTCTGGGGTAGGACAAGAATGGACCTTGAAACAGTGTTATTCCCTGAAGTTTTCAGTTGAAACTTACTTCAGTGTAACCTCTGTCCCTAGAGATGAGGGAACTGGAATGTTTGCCCAAAATTGGGTTTATATAATAGATATTTCTCACAGGAATTCTATTCTATAAAAAAGATTTAACAGTTATCTTCTGATCACCATATTAATGTCTGTTGTTGGAATCTTAGATGGTCTTTCAATATAAAACAGGAGCCAGATATTGGGATGAAAAATGAAAGATCAGAGAAGCAGAGCAAGCCACAACCCACCTCACCTCACCCACTCTACTAATCCTCTGACTGAAAACCTCTGAGTCCTCATCCAAAAAGGTCTCCAATGAACTGCTTTGTTTCTGTTTCTTCATGCCTTATATAACTTTCTCTGCCCAGCCATATCACTTCCTGGGATTAAAGGCGGGTGTGCTTCACTGTACTGAGATAAAAGGTGAGCGCCACCACTGCCTGGCTCTGTATCCAGTGTGGACTTGAACTGACAGAGATGCAGAGGGATCTCTGCCGCCTGAGTGACCAGGATTAAAGGTGTGTGCCACTACTATCTGGCCTCTATGTGTAATCTAGTGGCTGGCTCTGTCCTTTGATCCTCAGGCAAACTTTATTGGGGTACACAGTATATCACCACAAATGTCTCTGAACTTGAAACACTACCAACAAATGCCACATCACGAGTAAATCTATAAAACTGTGATTACATATATATATATATATATATATATATATATATATATATATATATATAGAGAGAGAGAGAGAGAGAGAGAGAGAGAGAGAGAGTGAATGGGAGAGGTCTGAACCCCATCTCACTTTCAAGGTACCAAACTTTGTCTATGGTGATATTTTATTTGTGCTCTAATAAATAAAGCTTGCCTAGAGATCAGAGGAAAAAGCCAGCCATTATAAGTAAACACAAAAGTCATAAAACGTAAGCACTCACCTTTAATCCAATCACTAGGGAGGCAGGGGTCTATCTGGATCTATATGAGTTCAAGGCCACACTGGTAACAGAGTCAGGCATGATGGCACATACCTTAAATTCCAATACTAGTTAACCATGGAGGTCTGGAGGTCTGTACAAACAGACAGGAAGTGACAGAGCTGAGCAGGAAGAGGAAGTGGTGTAGCTGGACAGAGAGAGCAAATCAGATGGTAGAACAGCAAGGTACATAGACATGAGTAGACAGGAAGTAACTGACTCTTTTGGAAGCTACAGAGTTGGTGGGATAAGTTTATTTTGGCTTTTCCTATTTCCCTGATCTCTCAGGTTTTCACCCCTATATCTGGCTCCATGTTTTATATATATATAATATATATATATATATATTTAATAAAACCATTTAGAAGTTTGTCTACATGTGTGCCATCATTTCTTAGATTCAGGCAAAAGCCCTAAGTCTTCCAAGTTAGAGTATACATGTATATATGTACAATATATATTCATATATTGAAACAATAACAATAACTAGAGCATAAAACATATTTATAACAGTATCCAAAATAAATTTCCATAGACATTTTTAGAGATTATAACTTAATTACAATTCTATCTTCCCTCTCCTCACTTTAAACCCTCCCATATACTCTATTGTATGATATTTTGTTTGTGTTCTGACAAATAAAACTTGCCTGGAGATGAGAGGGCAGAGCTAGCCACTAGTTAACCAAAGAGGCCTAGCAGTGGTGGTATATACCTTTAATCCCAGCACTTTGGAGGAATAAGCAAGAAGATCAGGAGTTCAAGGCCATCTTGGACTACAGGAGATTGAACCAGTCTAAAAGAGAAACAGAGCTGGGCAGTGGTGGTACACACTTTTGATCCCAGCACATGGGAAGCTCAAGCCTTTGATCCCAGCGATTGGGAAGCTCATGCCTTTAATACCAGAACTAGGGAGGGAGAGACAGTAATATAAGGTTGATGGAGACAGGATCTCCATCCAATCAGTCTGAGGATTCATAGAGACAGGACCCCCATTCAGAGATTTCATAGAGGTAAGAAGTCTCTAGTGGCTGGCTGCTCTGCTTCTCTGATCTTTCAGCTTTTACCCTAATATCTAACTCTGGATTTTATTCTTAAGAATAATTAGGATCACACTTCAATACGCTTTGACAATCTCCTTCAAATTCATGATTTCTATTTACTAATTTTTTGAGTGCCTACATGTATGTGCATATGCTCATATACCCCTAAATAAAATCACTTCTGTCCTTATAATGCTACTTGTATTTTTCTTTTCAGGGATGAACTTTTGGAGCTCAATAAATGGTGTGATCTTCCTTGTAGAAGGCCACCTTTCCCATTGCCAGCTCTACCTTGGTAGTAATAAACAGGACTCAAATTATACTAAACACACTCAACATGGAGAAATCATACTGGGTGCTAGAAACATAGCTAACTACTCCTGCCATTGTTATTAGAGGAGAATCTAAAACCACTATTATCAAATAGTTTGAAAACTATTCAGGTGACAGATGTAAAGTAGACTAAGTTACACACTTGAGAGGAATTATGTACTTAGAATCCTCATATTTCAGAAGAAACTGTAAGCAGGTGTTCCCTTTTCATTTGAGAGAGTAATTATCTCTATTGTCCAAGGTTTTGTTTTAAACTTTCAGGTATCACTTTTTTATGTCTATGTGTTTTTCCTTGTGTGAGTACTTGTACAACACATGGTTCCAGGAGCCCTTAGAGACCAGAAGAGGGGGCTGACCCTCTGGAATTGTAGTTGTAGGTAGTTGTGGATGCTATGAACTGAAATCTAGTTATCTGAAGGAGAATTAAAAGTAAGCACCTTTGACAGATGAGACATCTCTCCAGTTGCCCATTCAACATTTTAAGCAAACATGTTCTTAATTTTGGGAGGAAGGTTATGTTTCAATGTTGTTGTCTGTAAAAGAAATATTATAAAAATGTTACTTGTATATAAAGGATAGTTAGTTTCTCTGACATCACATGTGCAGAAATATGAGAGACTCATAGAACACAAAACATTGATAGGTAGATAGATATAGATGATGCAGTGTTCTGAGACATATTATTACCTTTACTTTTTTTCTGATTCCAAATCTTTTTAAGCTAAAAAGTATAATTATATCACTTCTCCTCTCCCTCATTCCTCCTGCCTACCCCACCCCCTTTACTCCTTTTCTAATTGATGGCCTTGGATTCATTGGTTATTACTGCTGTTTATGAACAAAATATAAATGAATATAACCTATTAAGTCCATTTAGTTGTGTCTGCATGTTTATAAATAATGTAAGTGTCTGTGTCTTTATTTTATAAGTGGGCTGTTGGACTGACAGGGCTTGGCAGGACCCGGAGAGAAAACTTTCTAGCTACAAATGGTGCCCAATGGGTTGGCAAGAGTTTCCACCTAACACCTGACAAAAAAGATTCTAAAATGGAGCTAAAAACAGCTTCCTAGTTGTGTCTCTCAAGTTGAGGGGTTCCTGGCATGCATGTTTGACCGGCAGTATGGCGGGAAGGAGGCATCTGCAAGCAGCACATTACGCTGCTGCTTGGTGGATTTAGTCTTTGCTAGTTTGAAAAAAAAAAGAGGTTTTTGGGCTACATGCTACTTTGATAGAACTGCTTCTGATAGTTGATAGTACACATGGCTCCAGACCCAGACCTGGCTGTCAGTAAACTGTACCACTGCCATGCTGGGAAGCTGAAGTGGGCAGAGCCAGCAGCCACAGCAGCTGTTTCTGTCTTACAATTGCTGCAGTTTAAAACAATAGATTCACAACAAGACGGATTCAAATGGAATAAACCTCTAAATGGTTTACAATATGTGTAAAAAATGTATCTAGACTTGGAAGAGAAAAGAAAGGAATATAGACAGTTATATTAAAGAAATAAAAAGTTTTAAAAATAAAGTCTTTAAAGAGAAAGTAAAGGTAATATAAAATATTATATATATATTTTATATGTATATATATAAGATATAAAATATATAAAATATAAGCCACGTACAGATGGCTGTCACACAGAGAATCTGGATTATGTTGTCTTTGATATTCGTAACTGAAGAAAAACATTCGATGTAAAAGCTGTTGAGTTAAGCCAAAACGTATACTTTAAAGATACCTTAACTTCAAAATTTGGATGTAAGGATATGTTGCTTTGGAAAGGAGGCTCTGCTTTTGTTTCCACAGAAAGCCAGAGGCTATGGATTTGTTCCACATTAAGATACATCAGGTTTGACCAGCAAGACCCCTTGAAAGGTCTCCAATGACACCATGGCCCAGATGATCCAACATCCAGAATGGTTTCAAGGCAACTGGCTCAGACGATACACCCTCACGGACTACTCCATAATCCTAGAAATTTCTTTGTGTCCCCATAAGTACAGTGCCCCCGTCCAGCAGGAAGTAGTAAAAAAAGCTACGCCCAAATTCCCAAATATACCAAGCTGGCTTTAGAGATAAAATTGGCTCACTCCATCTCTAAACCCAGGCATATTGCTAAAAGAAAAGGTTAAGAAATTCTTGTGTCCCAAATCAGAAGAGCCCTCTGGTGTGGGATAGAGAAAAACCAATATTTTTATTAATGCAATCTCTTTCTAAAGAAAAAAAGGGGATAGTATAGATAATTATAGGATAAAAGGGTAGATTGTTGAACCTACTTTTAAAGAGCAACTT